>NDFG01000290.1:225565-265569 GCA_002167245.1 Sporophila hypoxantha
CATGAGCCAGCAGAGTGCCCTGGTGGCCAAGAAGGCCAATGGCTCCTGGCCTGGGTCAGGAATGGTGTGGCCAGCAGGAGCAGGGAGGTCATTCTGCCCCTGAAGTAGGCACTGGTGAGGGCACACCTGGGGTGCTGTGTCCAGCTCTGGCCCCTCAGCTTGGGAAGGACCTTGGGACATTGAGCACATCCAGAGGAGGCAATGGAGCTGGGAACACAAACCCTGTGAGGAACCACTGAGGGAGCTGGGGGTGCTCAGCCTGGAGAAAAGGAGACTCAGGGCTGCCCCCATCACTCTCTGCAGCTCCTGAAAGGTGCCTGTGCTCAGCTGGGGCTGGGCTCTTTCTCCAGGCAGCACTGACAGAACCAGGGGACACAGCCTCAAGCTGTGCCAAGGGAAATACAGGTTGGATAGCAGGAAAAAGTTTGTCACAGAGAGAGTGATAAAGTTCTGGAATGGCTGCCTGGGGAGGTGGTGGAGTCCCCATCCCTGGGTGTGTTTAACAAAGCCTGGATGTGGCACTGGGTGCCAGGGTTTAGTTGAGGTGCTGGGGCTGGGGTGGACTCGATGATCTTGAAGGTCTCTCCTGTGACAGTGTTCACAGGGGTCTGAGGATGAGGGAAGAGATGAGGATCTGACTCCATGTTTCAGAAGGCTTGATTGATTATTATATTATATATATTAAAACTATACTAAAAGAATAGAAGAAAGGATTTCATCAGAAGGCTAGCTAAGAACAGCAAAAGAAAGAATGATAACAAAGGCTTGTGGCTTGGACAGAGAGTCCGAGCCAGCTGACTGTGATTGGCCATTAATTAGAAACATCCAACATGGGCCAATCACAGATGCACCTGTTGCATTCCACAGCAGCAGATAACCATTGTTTAYATTTTGTTCCTGAGGCCTCTCAGCTTCTCAGGAGGAAAAATCCTAAGGAAAGGATTTTTCATAAAAGATGTCTGTGACACTCTCCCAACCCAGTGATTCTGTGTGTGCTGGATCCTGCATCCAAACGGGGACAACATCCAGAGAGGACTGAGCAACAGGCACAGGAAAGCTCTGCTCAAGTGCTGGCACTGCCACCCTGGAGCCCCACAGGCTGCAGGAGCTGCTGTCACCTCCCTTCTCAGGGGCTGCTTCCCTTCCCCTTCTCCAGGGACATCATCTGCTCTCCTGGGCTTCAGCTGCTTCAGAGCTCCACTTGCTAATGCTGAAGGACAGGGGAGACTCTGCTGCCAGGCTTGATACAAATATGCAATAATTTGGCTTTAATCAGTATTAACAGTGCTGAGATTACAAAGTCAGATCCGTTCATATCACAGGGTTGGGATAACGAGGAGAGATCAGTGCCATGTTGGTCAAATTCCTCCTTCCTAACAAAGCATGGAGACAATCTGAGTACAGCTCATGCATGCAAAATCAAACCCAGCTTCTTGGGGAAACTTCTTCTCCAGCATCTTTGTCAACATGTGAGTCTCACTGTGCACAGGAGYTCTGAGGGCTCACAGAGCCCAGCTGTTTGCACAGGGAACTGCCCCCTGTGTGCTGACAATTTGTTTCCATTAAAAGAATAAAAGCGGGCAATTAAATGAAGCAACACGTTGTTTTCCTAACTCTGGCAGGTGCTATCTGCTTGCACAGCCAGGCTCAGGGCTGCTCTTTGTCCCTTAATGGCTTTGATGAGTTTCCAAATCAAATCAGGATGGACAGGAACCCACAGAGATGCTTTTTGCATTTGTTCAGGGTAGCAAATTCCTTGTTGGGGCCTGCACCTTGCCCTGAGCTTGGTAGTTTGGAGCCCATCTTCAGGCTAAAACTGAAGATGTTTTTGCTTGAAGATGGGCTCCAAACCACTGTGTGGGTGTGCTTGTGGATTTGTGGTGGATTTCTTTGGGATGGGATGGGATGGGATGGGATGGGATGGGATGGGATGGGATGGGATGAATGGTGACTCATGCCCATCCACACCAAGGGTCTCTCCTGCTGAGACCCCAGGAACCTGAGTGTTTCTAAACCCTGTGCAGCTGCTGGCTCAGGGGAGCTGACTGACCCTTTCCTGCTTCATTTTGACTGTTCAGACCCCCTTGTACAGACCAAGCAGGGACAGGGAACCTGCAGCCCTTTCTCCCACAATCCTCTGATCACTCTCTGACCATCTCTGCAATCAGAGCCTGCAATTCACTGGCCAAAGAAGGATCTTGCTCCATTTACACAGATTTTTTTGTTTCTTTCTTTTTGGTGGTTTTTTTTTTTTTTTCTTTTTTTTTTCTTTTTTTTTTTTTTTTTTTTTTTTTTTTTTTTTTTGTTTTAGTGCCATCTCAGGTGCTTCAAATTATCAGGGCTGTGGCCTGCTGAGCACAGACCAGATCCCTCCTTTTCTCCTCCTTCCCTGCATTCCTCACTGCAGTGAGAAATTCGCCCTCTTTGGCCCTTCAGTGGGGTTTTTGCCCTTTAGTGGTTTTTGGACTGAAATGGAACTGGCTCTCCTGTTTAGGAGCCTCACAGATTTCTGTAAAAATATCCTTGTTGAATAATTTCTGTCCTTTCACATCTGCCTCTGCATTTTTAGGATTTCACAAGCTGCCCTTCTTTTTCTTTTTACTGCTACATTTTTCTTGGGTTTAGCTAAGCTGTTGTTATTTTATTTGGTTTTTTTTTTTTTTTGGTAAAGAATAACAGCTTTCTTCCTGAGATTTTTCCCTCTTTCATCAGAAAATATTTATCATCTTTAGATATAAATAAACAGGATTTTAATTTTTTTTTAAGTTCCAAACTGGCTCCATCTCCCTGGAGCTGCTTGGTGATCCAGGTGTGATCCCAGCCTCTCCCATGTCCTGTCCTGCCTCTCCTCACAGCCAGGGCTGCTCCTCTYTCTTTACACAGTGAGTAACAAGATGTCTCAGCAAGGCATCAAAGTCTGTGCTGCGTGTTCAGACTCCAAATCCCTGCCAATAATGCAGAGATAGGAGAGGATTATAATGGTGCATAACAAATAACAAGGGTTTAAAGTGACTTAAGAACACTGTGCTCAGAAAAAAAAGAGGGATTGTTGGCAGGGGGAAGCCTGCAGGTATGAAGGAAAGGTTTTATTTCATGTATTTGCAGCCACTTGTAATGAGGAACTCTGGGTGTGTGAGATGGGTTATTATAAAAATTATCCTGGACTGAAGACCCTCTCACTCTGATGCCTCTGGCTTGGTCATTTTCTTCTTCTTCAAAGGTGTCCAACCTTAGGAACAAATCCAAGGAGAAACAAGCATATTCTGGGGGCTAAAGCCAAAGTGAAAATCTGCTCTTTCTGCCTTTCTCCCATCCTTTTCTCCTTGGAGCACCTCTCCTGGTTGACCCCTATGTGAGCTGCATTCTGGGCAGGGAGGACAATCCCAAATATCCTGGCTGTGCTGAGCTGCCTCCCCACAGAGCCCCTGAAAAGCCCTGGTCCTTCTGTCCCTTCTTATGCAGGCAGGGCCTGCTGCATTCAAAAATCAGTGTACAACAAGGCTGCTGCATGGAGAAACAGGAGGAGGTGTCAGAACTTGTAGCACTTGTAATGAGGAACTCTGGTGTGTGAGATGGGTTATTATAAAGATTATCCTGGACTGAGGAGCTTCTCTCACTCTGATGCCTCTGGGCTTGGTCACTTTTTTCTCCTTCAAAGGTGTCAAATTAGGAACAAATTAGAACAACAAATCCAAGGAGAATGAGCAATTCTGGGGCTAAAGCAAAGTGAAATCTGCTCTTTCTGCCTTTCTTCCCATCTTTTTCTCTTGGAGCACCTCTCCTGGTTTGCACCCCTATGTGAGCTGCATTATGGGCTGAGGAGGACAATCCCAAATATCCTGGCTGTGCTGAGCTGCCTCCCACAGGAGCCCTGAAAAGCCCTGAGGATCCTTCTGTCCTTCTTCATGCAGGCAGGGCCTGCTGCATTCAAAAATCATGTCAACAAGGCTGCTGCATGGGAAACAGGAGAGAGGGTGTCAGAACACGTTAGTGCTGCTTGGAGCTCCTGCCTACCTGACAAATCCCCCCGTCCCTCTGAGATCCCACAAAGGGAGCTGCCAAATGCAAATGCCTGTTTGTTTTGTGTTAAACAAAGCTGCCTKCTTTCCCCTCATGTTTTTGAGAAAATAGGGAGGAGGAACTCTGTTTTTTTGAAGAAGAAAAACAAAAACCCAAAAAATGAGTAAATCYGAAACATCTAAGGGAGGTATTTACTGAAGCTGGCGCGTGGTTTGCTTTATGTGCTTCCTTTTTTTACAAGCTGAGACATCTGGATTTGTCTCATTTACCAGCTGAGAATGGCAGGCAGCAGCCGTGGAGGTGATTACACACAGGTTTAAAGCAAACAAGGAGAACAAACCAGTTGCTATTTAAGTGCCATTTCCAAGCCAAAGGTGGCCCTGCTGTAAACACAGATTACTGTGGTGCAGACACTGTCACCAGCTGTCTCCTGGAGTAAGCCTGGCTTTGTGACACAGGCTGAGTTTTACTCACTGCCTTCCAAAAAAAAAGTGACTTTTTTTCACTCTCCTGCTCCTAAATTCAACTGCAGGTTGATCTTTWCTGTCAGAAAACAAGACGAGTGCAYRCACCGCTGCTCTCAATGTGAAAAAAGGGAAGTTTAATTCTGASTCCAACATTTATAGWTTTCCAAAAGTGACAGTGGATTGGAGGGTGACAGTGCCACCTCTCCAATGWCACTGGMCARACYAAYAGYCCATCAAWTTTCTCCTCCTCCATAAAAGAATGCAAAACARYGAGTTATTTACAGAAAGTGCGTGAGAAAGTTCGTTACAAGAATGTCAACAKCAGAAGGCTTAGAAAAACTTAAAAAATCAGGGTGACACTTTTCCAATTTTTAGGTGCAAGAACACTGAGGTCCAGGTCAGCTCCTCTGCCTTAGCCTGTATTTTTTTTTGGGCTGTCTTTGCTGCAGTCCAGGGGTGCCCAGCACTGCAGCTGTGACAGTGACACTGCCCCAGAGGCACCCAATTATGGATGGAAGTGGCCCAGCTGCCTGCACAGATTAGACAGAAGCAAACAAGATTTGCCATCCCTGTAGATCCTCTGACACACGATGTTCACAAAGGGCAGGGTGTCAAAATGCTTCGGCTTGAAATAAGAGAAGGGGGAGGAAAAAAAAAAAAGGCAGAAAATGGGTCATAATGGAAAGCACTGGGTGGAGAGGGAGGATGCTTTAGAGATGCTGCAAAGTTTTGTGCTGCTCTGCTGGTTATTGTGTTGTGGGAAGTTTCTGCACACTTTTAAATACTAAAAATGCAACTTGTGTAACTTCACCTCTGGAAATATGTCTGTTTCCATTGAGTGTGGAAAGAATCTCTTGTGTCCTGCACAGGGAGACTCAGGGAAGTTCCCAAGTGGGCAGGTGAACAAGAGCCACTGTTGGTAGCAGGACTCTAACTCACCTTCCTAAATCCAAAACCAACTTTCTATCCCAAAGCAAAAGAGCTTCTGCTCTAAAACTTTTGKTTTWTATAWATTAYTATAKTTTAAAACTTTAAACTCTAAGTTTTCTGCCATGTGATATTTTATTCACACTCATATTCAAACTACACTTATAATCTCTGTTCTATCATTCAATTTTGGAAGCTTTCTCCACAGCCTCAGGTCAGATGAAGTTTTCTCTTGGGGATCAGTGCCTGGCAGCACAGAAAATCTAAAATTYTCAGCAGCCAGGGTTCCAACMGGTTTAGCTGTTGAATGGCTGTGTGCTTGCCTTTAGCAGGTTCCACAGGGGAGGCCAGAGCCCCTCAGCTGCTCCTCCAGCTTTTTTACATCACCCTTCCAGTTCAGGCTCCCCTTTCCCCCCCTAAAGCTGTCCTTGGTCTGGCAGAAAAGCCATTCAGCTGGCAGGAGATCTCTGCAGGCATTCTGAGGATTGTCACCACTCTGTGTTCCAGCCAGGCAGCTTTTGGCCGCTGTTAGCTGCATCCACAGCTCGTTTTCATCTTCATCCAAACCAGGGAACTAAATCCAGAAGTGCAGCTCCTCTGTTCATATCTGTGTGCTGTGGCAGGACCAGGCTGCCAGGTGCTCTGCTTTGTGCTCRGGGAGGGACTCCATTGTTCCACTGAGCTTGAAGCAAAGGCACAGAGAGAAGCCAGATTACTTGGGAGAGCTGAAAAATCAGCTTTGGTTTCCTAAGCCTCAATCCAATCTTTGATCCATCAGGCTATGCTGCCTGGTAGTTTCAAACTGCTCACTTCCACCAGGGCTGAATCTGCTCCCCTGCTCTAAAATCTGAGGCTATTTGATGTCTGACTCCAAACTTTCAGTGCCTCAGGCCTCTCCTGAGGGTGCCTCTATTCCAGCAGCCCAGAGCCACTGGTTTGTAATTTATTTTGCACACATTTATTACCAGCCAGAGGAATCCACTCTGCTATCAGCTTCATGCTTCAAGGGCAAACATCCTAATTACTTTTGGGCTCCATGGAAGGATAGGSCTTCATGGAAGTGCCTCAATCACAGATTTATTTGCCAATTACATGCCAMATCATCTTCCTTATCTGAACTGTTTGTATCTTATGGGATTGGGGTTGGTTTGAATTTGTTGGCATCGTTCTGTTCCATGGAAAGGCAATTTCTCACTTGGCATCAACCACACTGGGCATGGGCCCAGTGGTGGATGCCCACAAATTTCCTCACTAATTCCTGAAGAAAACAACCTCTTAGAGATGGACAGCAGATCCCTGGTGCCCTGGGCAGTCTCCCTTCTCAWGGACTCCCAGTCTTGGGGAGTTGCAGGCTGGATAATCTCTGCAGTTCCACTCTGAGGCATGGAAGAGCTCGAGCAGCACCTTGTGTCCTGAAATGCTCCATGGATGCTTCAGGGGCTCCCTCCAGCAGCAGCATTTGGATCTGTGGAGCAGCTCCCAAAAAGGWGAAACCTCCATGGTGGGGAAAGTCCTCTGCTCCAGCACCATAACATTTTCTSTATTCCATCTTCTGTTGTATTTTTGATAAGGTTTTAATAAACCTTGTAGATTCTTGGAAGTGAGCAGCATTTCTCACAATTGATCCCCAGACATCCCTCATTGGGAACTGGGGACATGGCTGAGCTCAGACCCATCCAGCAGCACTCCCAGCTGCACCAGGTTTGCTACCAGAACGGCTTCAGGGAGGGCTTTAAATCCTTTAAACCCTCACCCACCATCCATCCACACTGCAGTCTGAGGGCCAGGTGTCTTGGTTTGGAAAGAGAGGAGTCTGCTAAGGAAGGCAGGAACCTCCCCTGAAATGGAGAATGTAAACCCTCCCCACCCCTCCGAATTGCTATGAATTTTAAATTAAGGGGCTCTCAGGCAAAAATATGGGAGCAGGAAATAACAGTTCTTTAATAGGGAAGAAAATAAAAGGATAAAATAAACAATGCAGTACACCAGAACAACACTGACAGAGTCAGAACCCAACCTGACACCCCGTGGGTCAGGGTGTTGGCAGCAGTCCCATTGGAAATGTGGCTGCAGCCCTCCTGCAGTGTCAGGGGTGGATCTGCTGGAGCAGGGATCCTGGAGAAAGGTGTATTCTTCCTCTGAAGATCCAGTGGAAGAAGAGGCAGCTGCTGTTCCTCTGGGGAATCCAGTGGAGAAGCCGTGCTGGTGTCTCAGAACCTCAAGGTTATATCCATGTAGGAATGCTTGGCTCCTCCCTCTGGGCAGAGCATCTCCCAGTGGGATGTTATAGTTCTTATCAGTCATGCAGTGACATTCAATAGCCTCTTATCAGCAGAGGTCCCCTCCCAGGGAGGAATGGGTGTGGTCACTCAGAGAGAGAGATAAGGCAAACTGCCCACTTGACAAAGATAATCTGCCATACAGATGGCAATTGAAAACATCTTGCCTTGCAATCTTCAAGACCAGCTCTCCATGGGGGAGAAGCCTGAGTGGCATTAAAGAAGGAAACAGAGGTGCAGTCCTTTAAMGCAGGGTGAGGGGGATGGAGCTGAGCAGCTCCTAATGGCCCCCAATCAGCTGTGCAGTCCTGCTGGCTGAAAATTACCTTTTCCCTTGATAAGRTGAGAAACAAGCCAACAGGAGAACACCCCCAGCATTAACAATCATAATCCTGAATTCACTCAGAGAGCACACTCTGATTTGAGCAYGCTGGAATAATACTAGAACTTTTTTTAGGTTAATAATTAATTGCGTGTTTTTAATTAGAAATTACTGTTGCATCCACATGGACTTCTAGCACATTGCATCTTATTAAAGCTGTAATTGGAATACGTTATTTATTTGTTTCCTTTGTTAATGTTCATATTTCTGGCTCCTCAGGTCACTAGAGCTGTAAAAGCAACTTGTTTAAAATGAAATGCAGCAAACTCCCAACAGTAAATGTTGCTGTGTGTGATAGTAATTGTTCTTGTTGCTCCGTGTTCCAGCGTGGTGCTTTGGGATGCAGGGGATATTTATGCAGTGTCTGCTCCTGGCTCAGGCTCAGCTGCTCACCAGGCACTTCAGGAGGCTCTGGGTTTTCCCCCATGGAGATCTGGGTGGGCTGTGCTGCCCTGGCCCTCAGACTGCAGTGTGGATGGATGGTGGGTGAGGGTTTACATTTTCCATTTCAGGGGAGGCTCCTGCCTTCCTTAGCAGACTCCTCTCTTTCCAAACCAAGACACCTGGTCCTCAGACTGCAGTGTGGATGGATGGTGGGTGAGGGTTTAAAGGATTTAAAGCACTCCCTGAAGCCATTCTGGGAGCAAACCTGGTGCAGCTGGGAGTGCTGCTGGATGGGTCTGAGCTCAGCCATGTCCCCAGCTCCCAGTGAGGGATGTCTGGGGATCAATTGTGAGAAATGCTGCTCACTTCCAAGAATTTAAAGGGTTTATTAAAACCTTATAAAAATACAACAGAAGACTGAATAGAGAAGATATGACAGTGCCAGGAGCAGAGGATTTCTTCCCCCACCATGGAGGTTTCACCTTTTAACCCTTTAGCCCCTCCCCAAGTTCTGTCCATTGACTCCTTCTTCACTATCCAGGGGTGGAAATCATTCCTTAAATCTTGATTGGAGCTCAGGTGCTGCCATAGTAACAAAATCCTCCCAAATGTCCCTAAGCCAGGGCACCCCTGATAACAACACAAGGGGGATAAAACATAACTATAAACTATAAAACTTCTCTTAACATACACCCATGATATTTACCTTTTAATTGTGAGAGTCAACCATCACATTACTCATCCATCACTCATTCCTGTCCACCCAGTGGGAAGATTTCCTGTGCTCATCATCCTCTCTGTTCCTTCTGCATCCCCTCCCCAAATTTCAGTTTTCAGAGATAATCCTGGATGAAGAGCAGAGACTCTGCAGGGAAAGCTCTGCTTTGTGTCCTGCCAGGCTGGCTGCTGGAATGGAACAGCCTGGGAAGGACTTGTGTGGCTCAAAGCAGCTGCTGAGCTCAGCCCTGAGGATAAGGTGGATACAGCATGAAAATTAAGATAAGGAGCAGAGTTGGAGAACTCCACAGGCTTTGGAAAACTTTAAAGAAGTAAATCAGGATAAGTATGGCTTGGAAGGCTTCAGTGAGGGGTAGTCTGGTCTTCCAGGGAGTGATGGGCTGGAAACTCCTTTGGGTCAGTCCAGTAAAAGTCTGGGGAAAAAATAACAGAGCTTATCAGAAAAAAACAGGTTCTCTCTGAGTTCCAAACAAAATTGCATTTCCTTCCACTTGTTCCATTTGTTTCATTATCCGCTGAGAGAATTGACTCAGAAATCCTGTGTTGTGTAAGAGATAATTCTGAGGACCCTTTGTAGCCTTTTAATCACAAGTCTGCATGGAAGCTGACACCTCAAATCTGCCCTCATTAAGGCAGTTGAGAGATTACCAGTTGCAGGCCACCCAATTTGCTTGTAAATATTCAAGGAGCTGAGGTAAACTCCACAGATGTGAAAAGCCAGCGTGTCAAAGCAACAGCAAAACCTTTGGCACCCCTTCAGATAATCTTTGGAACACCAGGATTTGAGCWGATTAGAAGAGAAAACCAAAGCAATTTGAGGAAGAGTCGGGGCGGGGGGTGGTGGGGAGGAGAAAGGAGAAAATTTAGACAAGAGAAAGCAATTACAGGCTTAAAAGGAATAATAAGCATCAATTAGCAGCAAGTATCTCTGCCTACAATGAAAGCTTTTTCTAATACATCCACGGTGGAATAGAGAAAGAGAAAAGACAGCTCCTTCAATGAATTGCAGCAGGGATCCCGAGATAAAGGGGAGCAAATGCTGGGGAGATATTAAACAATTACTTAGCGTCAGCCTTTTAGAAATKAAAAAGGTGGAGGCTGCTCTGAGCTGAGGAGCTTCCCGAAGACACCAGATAAGGCTGCAGATGCCAGCTGATAATGGCACGTGGCTGGTGCTCTYCAGAGAGCCTCTTGTGCTTGGCCARGGAGCAGCTTCCAGGGAGAGGCACGGCCGGAGCAGGGAATGGAGCAAAGGGCTGGGCAGGAGATGGGGAAGGAAGTGCCAGCTCTGTGCTGGCACTGCCAGGCTGCCTGTGTGCCACTGCTTGTCACATTCACAKTCTCTGGAAAAATCCCTTCGCCCAGGGTTTTTCTCCTGGTAAGCTGGGAAGCCTCAGAGAAAAGGAAAACAATTCTTATCTCATTTGCTTCTCCTGTGTTGTGCTCACATGGAATGTGTTTGGAGATTGTTTACCCACAGGTGATTGCTTCATTGGACTCAGGTGTGAGTTGTTTTGACTCAATGGCCAATCAGGGCCAAGCTGTGTCAGGACTCTGGAGAGAGTCACGAGTTTTCATTATTATCTTTTTAACATTCAGTAAATATCCTTTCTGTATTCTTTAGTACAGTTTAGTATAGTATTCTTTAATACAATATAGTATCACTGTAGCCATGATATTTTCTGAAAAATCCTTTCCTTAGGATTTTTTCTCCTGAGAAGCTGAGAGGCCTCAGGAACAAAATGTAAACAATGATTATCTGCTGCTGTGGAATGCAACAGGTGCATCTGTGATTGGCCCGTGTTGGATGTTTCTAATTAATGGCCAATCACAGCCAGCTGGCTTGGACTCTCTGGTCAGTCACAAGCCTTTGTTATCATTCTTCCTTTTCTATTCTTAGCTAGCCTTCTGATGAAATCCTTTCTTCTATTATTTTAGTATACTTTTAATATAATATATATCATAAAATAATAAATCAGCCTTCTGAAACATGGGGTCAGATCCTCGTCTCTTCCCTCATCCTCAGACCCCTGTGAACATGGTCACATATTATAAAATAATAAATCAGCCTTCTGAGAACATGGAGTCAGGTTCATCATTCCTCCCTGCCACGGGGGTCCCTGCAAACACAATAACTGCTTCCCATGGAAAAGGGGCTGGGGGAAAGGTTTGGCTTCTCCATCTGCTCCTTGCTGCTGGTGGCCCGTGGTGGGTGATTGTGCTGCCTGCTCTGCCAGCCAGGATTCCACGCCTGGTTGTGCCTGGTGGGGAGCTGAGTGATGGGCAGCTGTGCTGGGSAGTCCAGACTTGGCATCCATGSTGCAAGGAGGGCAGGGACAGGATGYAGTTGGCTTCAGCTCCCCTCAGCTGTGTCCATGTTCCTAGAACAGGCCTCTAATTGGATCACGCCAGTCACTCAGCCAAGCGTAGCTAATCCTTTTCTGTCTCTCTCCTCCTCTCCTGTCCCAAAATAATGGAGGCTGGGGCTGGGCCCAGGATTGTGGGGACTTGTTTTGTGTCTGGGACACTGATTTTTTAGCTTTTGTTTAGGAAGATCTTGTCCAGCCCCTTTTTCTGAATGGCAGCATCTGGCAGAGCTCAGCTACATCTCCCACTTCGATCCCTCCTCTTCCTAGCAAAGGAGGGATCCCAGTGAGGAGCAGGGATGTGGGAGCTGCTGCCAGGTCAGTTCATGTTCATTCTGCCAGACCACCTGCCCTGGGCTTCCCAGGGCTTCCCAGTCCAAAAAGGATCCAGGATAACTGTGAGAAATTCAGAATTCTGTGACATCCCCTGTGTGAGGGGATGTTCTGACTGCTGCATGTGAGCGGTTCTGATGGCAGGGGTGTGTGAGGAAGGGCTCTGGAGGGTGGGCAGGCTTTGGATTTCCAGCTCAAGAACTAGAAAGCACCAGGGGAAGCTTCCCCTTGTAGGTGAGAGCATCAAAAGAAATGAAAGAAGGTTGGTGCTGGCACTGATAGTTCAGCTGAGGAACTCCTCGCTGCAGGATGGTTTATACAATATCAGGCAATGTCACACTGATTAATGGCAGAGAAATCTGCTTAGAGATACTAAAGACATGAAAGCACTGCCTGACTCTGAATGAGACACAGAAGTTGGAATCTGAGAGGCTGTTTGGGGGAAAATGGTATATTTGCTATTAATTCTCATGCTGTTCCCATATATCTCTTTTTGGCTGCTGTCAGAGGGAGCTACCCAGATATTTGGGCTACTCCTTATCCTGGTGTCATTTCCTGGTGCTGTGTTCTGGTGCTAACAGTCTCCCTGGGGCAGCAGTGGGATTCCAGAGCTCTTTTGGAAAAACCAGCTGAATTTTTAGCCTGTGAGGTTTTCCCTGCTGAGGCAGCTGGGATGATCCAGGCACTCCTGACAGACAATGAAAGCCAGCACAGATCTCCCTCTCCAAAACACTGCAGTCATTTGGGTGACCTCAATGCAGGCATGATCCTGCTAGCATTAAATGGAGCTGAAAAATATCTGTATTTCTGCTCAGCAGCAGCTATTTCCAGAGTGGGAACAAGGCAAGGAACACCACTGATGCTTCAGCTGGCACATTGAGCCATGTAACCCTTTGCTCCCTCCTTCCCCAAAGGCTGGCAGGTCTCTCCAACATTCCACAATTTGCAAAAAAAGCAATCAGCTCTGTATTTTTTGGTAATTCCCTGACAAATTTAAAGTCATATTGTGATCTGCCTCACTCTAATGTGAGCAGGGAGCCACACACTTGAGATCAGCAGCATCACCCAGATCAGTGCCTGTGATAAYTTATTTGTGGGGAGTTTTGGAAGGAATTTGAGATGGGATTTTTGAGTTGATTTTTGATGATGTAGTTTATTTATTTTTATTTTTTATATAGGTAGGAAGGGTGAGTTTTGTTTACAATGTTATAGTATGGTTTAGAAGGTCACTAGACCTTTAGTTATAAGATTTTTCCAGGAGTTATTGATTAATAAAACACTGTTAATAAGGATATTTATGGTTTTGACTTAATTTTTAAATATTTTGGTTTATGGCCTTATGCTGTAGTGTAAGTTTTCTTTAGTTAATTATGTTTTGATATATAAAGGCTGTATTAAGGCWATATTATGATTATATAAAGGCTTCTGATGTATAAAGGCAGTATTTAATTTTTTTTTGTAACTACTTAATTTTTTTATACTTTAAACTTTAAAACTTTAAACCTTTTAAATTTATTTTAACGTGTTTTTGTTTTAAACAATAAATTTATATTTTTGTTTTTAGTACTTAAGTTTGGGGTTGTGGTTAGGTTTAAAGATAGGGTTGGGTAAGGGTTGGGTTTCATGAATATTAGGGTTGGGGTTGGGTTTAGGTCTGGTCTTGGGATTAAGGTTAGAGTTGTGTTTAGGCTGTGTTATGTTAGGTTTGGGTTTTGGTTTATTTAGGTTTAGGTTTTAGGGTTTTTTTGTGCTGAACTGTAAGGTTTTTTTTTAGGGTTAGAATTGGGGTTAGGTTTGGAATTAGGGTTAGGCTTGGGGTTAGGTTTAGAGTTGTATTAAGGTTGATTTAAGGTTAGGATTTTTTGGTTTATTGCATCCTGGAGGGATTTACTGAGCTGCACAATTCCCCTGTGCCAGCCCTGGGTCAGWTCCAGAGCCAAAATTGGGCTTTTTCAGGGTACCTGTGCTGGGATGTGCTTGGGAATTTATCCGCACTTGACTTCCAGGGGTGAATTTTCACTGTTCCCAGCTGGAGGTTTTCTCCTGTGGTGCCAAAGTGCTGAGATCACACAAGGATCCAGCAGGAGCAGGGTGGGAGGAGATCTCTGGGGCAGGAGGGAGATGGGGAAGGGAATGCTTCAGTGAGCTAATTCAAAGCTGGTTTTTAATTAAAAAATTAAAAAAAAAAAGTGAAGAGAAAATGAGATAAAAGGGAATGACAAGAAAAATCTCCTCCAGGCTGGACAGACCTATCATGCAAATAAGGATTTTAAGTGGAAAATTAAAAAAAATATTACCAAGAAAGAGAAGAGAAGCAAGAAAGTAGCCAGCATAAAAATTAAGTTGCTGACTCAGTCCTGGAAAGAGTTCAGATGAAAACTCTTCTATTTTTTTTCCCAAATAGATTTTTTTCTGTAAATAATAGATGAAATAGGAACCAATAACAGAAAAATGCCAGAGTTTGTGAGTGCTGAGTGCGCTTTCCCTCATTAAACCAATTTTTGAAGAGACATTTACAGGGAACACCCTGCCCCAGCAGCTGGGAATTTGCAGAGCACTTKGCAGCCACCTGTGGCTCAGGGTTTGCTGAGCTCCCTTTGCCTGTGTGTCAGTGGTTGGGAGGCACATGGGAGAGGGACAGGAGTGGTGGCACTGGAGTCCTCGTGCCCTGTGRGTTATTGTATTTGCAGGGAATGTCCTGACAAAGGCAGGAATGATGAWTCYSACTYCATCTTATCAGAAGGCTAATTTATTACTTTATTACTTTATTATAATATATTATATAAAGAATACTATACTATACTAAAGAATACGGAAAAGATACTTACAGAATGCTAAAAGATAATAATGAAAACTCATGACTCTTTCCAGTCCCAACACAGCTTGGTCCTGATTGGCCAAAGAGTGAAAACAACTCACAGGAGAATCCAATGAAACAATCACCTGTGGGTAAACAATCTCCAAACACATTGCACATGTGAGCACAACACAGGAGAAGCAAATGAGATAAGAATTGTCTTCCTTTTCTCTGAGGCTTCTCAGCTTCCCAGGAGAAAAACCCTGGGTGAAGGAATTTTTTTCAGAGAATGTGAATGGCACAGACACTGAGCTGGGAGCTGTGTCCATCTGCTGGAAGGTAGGAGGGCTCTGCAAGGAGACCTGGAATGGTTGGATGGATGGGCAGAGTCCAATAGGATGAAGTTTCATAAATCCAAGTGCCCAGTCCTGCATTTTGGCCACAATAACCCCTGCAATGCTCTGGGCTGGGGACARTGCTCCCTTGTTTATCAGCACACAGAAAAAGCCATTCCTGAGCACCCCACACTCTGCTGGCTTTTGTTGTGGAGTCACCTCAGGGGATCTGTGAGGCTCATCAGAGAGAATTCTCCAACAATTTCACCCCTTCATTTGGGCAGGGTGGGCGGGTTGCAGCGCTGATTGTGTGATTATTAGAATGCACTGCAAGTCACAGCAGCAAATGTCTGAGCCTTGCTGTACAGCAGCTCCAAACGTCCTTTGCTGCTCAGCAGCTTTTCCCAAAGACATGTGGGATGTGTTAATATGCACATTAAAGCCAAGGGTCACAGGATCACACACAGAGCTGGCCTTGGGGTGAAACTTCTTGTAGCTCGTGCCAGAAGTTGGGAATTATGATGAACTCCCCCATGAGCAAAAGATTAATGCAAACCTCTCTGCCTTGGCTGATGGTGGGAGTGTCTCTTGGATCTCAGCAGTTRTACCTACCAAAAAATATCTTTGATTTAAAATAAATGCACAGATCACCTGTTTTTTTTTTTCCTTCACTAGGAAAAGATGTAGAGGCTTAACAATTTTTGTAGTGCTGGATGAGACACCACAGTGCCTTAAGCAACACCAGCTCTTGATCAGGTCTTTGGATGTACAACAGCAAAAAGAAACTGGTGCCCTTCCAGGCTTTCCCCCCCTAATATAAATCAACTTTTTTTTTTTTTTTTATGAAAAAAAATGCCCCRGAATATTACCTTTTAGCCATTTTGCTTTGGGGAGATAAATCTGAGTGGAAGCCAATCCATCGAGGTGTGACATGAGCTATATTGCAGCCACAAACCATCTGGGACTGTTTGTTATCCCAGGGTGCCCTGTTTGTGTCCAAGCTCCATGAGTTACTGGTACAGCACTGCCCATGGAGGGGGTGAATCCACTGCTGAAGACACAGCAAAAGCAATTTTCTTCCTGCTCCATCTGGGCAGTGAAGACAACTYGCTTTAATCTTTTCTTTCCAAGCACTAATTAATCTTCTGATGGGAACGAGGACAATATTTGGCCTGGCATGGTGGGTGGTTACTCATGCAAATGAGGACCTTTGTTCCATCCACAGAGGACAGAGCTGAGCCCCCAGCTCAGACCTGGGGCCAATGTCAGTGCAATGACACAAAGGCACTGACTCAATGCAGAGACACCTGTGCCGCAGACATCTTTTCATGAAAATCCTTTCCTTAGGATTTTTTCCTCTTGAGAAGCTGTGAGGCCTCAGGGACAAAATGTAAATAATGGTTAYCTGCTGCTGTGGAATGCAACAGGTGGGTCTGTGATTGGTCTCATGTTGGTTGTTCCTAATTAATGGCCAATCACAGCCCAGCTGGCTCAGACTCTCTGTCCAAGCCACAAACCTTTGTTATTCATTCCTTCTTTTTCTACTTTTAGCTTAGCTAGCCTTCTGAGATGAAACCTTTTCTTCTATCCTTTTAGTTTTAATGTAATATATATCATAAAATAATAAATCAAGCCTTCTGAAACATGGAGTCAGATCCTCATCTCTTCCCTCATCCTAAGACCCCTGTGAACACGGTCACACACCTGGGCAGGTGTGAGAGCAAAAGCTGAATTCCAGCTGGGCCATTAGTGAGCAGTTTTGCTGCAGCACTGAGCCAGCTGTGGATGCTCTGCTTTGATAAACCCTTAACTCAGACACCCTCAAAGCCAAAGAAGCAATAAAGTGAGAGCTAGGCACTGGTGGTTAATGAAGTGAGCTCCARTGAGGAGGAATGTGTGTCAGGGCAGAGGCCCTGAGGAGGCAGTGACACATTTACCTCGGGAGAAGCAGGAGCTGGAGCCCAGGACCTGAGGATTCAGTAATTGAGAGTGTTTGAGCCCGCCTGGGGAGCTCTCCACAAATACAGTTGTCCACCTGGGTAGCTGAGGAGGATTAAAAATAGCCCAGCAAGATGTTGGCTTATCCCTGAGAGAACAGAATTAGTTGTCTGGAAAGACAGAGCATATTAGAGGAGGATGAAAGGTGGGTGAGCACTGCTCTTTCTCTTCAGTTAAATTCCTGCCCTATCCCTGCAGGCTTTGGATGTAGGATCAGACCCTTTTTCTATTCAGCACTTACCCTCTGTAATGCAGAGTTAAGCACTGCCATCTATCCTCTGCCAGCATCTGAGAGCAGGACCCAGAGCTCACAGCCCTGCCCCAGCCCCTGGGCTCCTCTGCTGGGGCTTTTTGCAGATAAACTGGAGCTGAGCAGCTGAATCACTGAGCAGGAGCTTGGGCTTGTAGTTCTGAGGACAGTGGCCAACCTGGTTGTCTCATGGGCTGTCAGAGGTGTTTGATTGTTGCTGTTTAATGTGGTTTTGCAGCTCTTCCAGCTGGGAATGTGTGGGCAGGAGGGGCTTCCCTGGTGTTGTGTCCCCCTGGGGGATGCTGAGCTGGTCTCTCTTCCCCCAGGGTGCTCAGCTTTGGTTTAATGGCTGCAGGGAACAGCAGCACTGCTTGWCAGGGAACATTTCCCACCATTTCTCACAGTGAATATGCCCAAATTCCACACACAAGTTCCTGCCCCACTCTGCCYCTCAGCCTGAGCATCTCAAACCTCTCACTAGCAGCCCACCAGACCTTGGTTCCCTTGGTCCTCTCTGAGACAMAACCATTCCTCTCCCTCCAGGGAGTGCTTTTCTAAATATTTWTGTCTGTTCTGCAGCAATCATGGGGGCTGGATGAATTTTTTTTTTTTTCATTTCTGTGCCTTTCTATTCCCCCATTTTTAACTGTGACTCCTTGGTTTGCTGCCCCATTTCCCACCCTGTGCCAGTGGCCTCTGCCCAGATAATTTAGTCCACACAGGAGGTTCCAGAAGGATCAGGGATGTTCACTCTGTACACAAATCTCATTTTCAKTGCCCATGAACMTGTTGAATGCTGAGCCTTGGCTCCAATGTGRCMAAAGCTGTGATGCAGCTCAGTCTGTGACAAGTGGCTCATTCTAAATTGRGATAATMATTAATAAACACCCATTAAAGATTMGATTAAACTATGATTCCTTCCTTTGCTGCTCTTATTYATTGTTTCTTATTTAGTAGCTGCATTCAGGAATATTCACACATGATTGCTTATGATGTTTTAATTGTCTTTGAATTGTTGTTTCACAGCTCAGGTTGGAACCTGTGTAAACTGTGCATGGGATCCTGGAAATCACTGCATCTAATGAGTGTCTGGCTCCTGCTGCAGAGTTATCTTTGCTTCTTTTTGACTCCTTAATTGCTGGTAATAGCCAAMCCTGGTTTCCTGCTGGCTGAGTCTGAAGTCCTTCATCTTGTTAGGARCAATGAGAAATCACCAGGATGAAGCTGTGCTGTTAATATCCAAGGAATATGGCTAACCAGCTGCCATCAATCTTCATGCAAACCAGACATTCAGCCTTAAATTGCATCATCCTTAATGGAGTGATGCAGTTAAGCAAGCATCAAGTGGCCCCAGGGCAAAGATGTTTCAGATTCATTGAGCTTTTTTTTTTTTTATCTGGCAAGGGGCAGATCTTGGGTTTTGATAATTTGAGTCCTCCAGAAGGTGAGGGTAGGGGGTTACACACCTAAGAGAGCTGCCCATGCTCTAGGGGATGGGGTTACACACCTGAGAGAGCTGCCCCATGGCCTTGTGCCAGGCTGGCCGTGGCACCAAGCACCCCAGAGGAGCTGGGTGAGGAATTCTGCTTTTCCTGGCCTTGCCCTGTTGTTGAAGATTGCATGCAAGATGTTTTCAATTACCATCTGTATGGCAGATTATCTTTGTCAAGTGGGCAGTTTGCCTTATCTCTCTCTTTGAGTGACCACACCCACTCCTCCCTGGGAGGGGACCTCTGCTGATAAGAGGCTATTGACTGTCACTGCATGACTGATCAGAACTACAGCATCCCATTGGGAGATGGGAGCCCAGAGGGAGGAGCCAAGCATTCCTACATGGATATAATCTGGAGATTCTGAGACACCAGCACGGCTTCTCCACTGGATTCCCCAGAGGAACAGCAGCTGCCTCTTCTTCCATTGGATCTTCAGAGGAAGAATACACCTTTCTCCAGGATCCCTGCTCCAGCAGAACCACCCCTGACACTGCAGGAGGGCTGCAGCCACATTTCCAATGGGACTGCTACCAACACCCTGACCCACAGGGTGTCAGGTTGGGTTTTGACTCTGTCAGTGTTGTTCTGGTGCACTGCATTGTTTATTTTATCCTTTTATTTTCCTTCCCTGTTAAAGAACTGTTATTTCCTGCTCCCATATTTTTGCCTGAGAACCCTTTAATTTAAAATTCATAGCAATTCTGAGGGGTGGGGAGGGTTTACATTCTCCATTTCAGGGGATGCTCCTGCCTTCCTTAGCAGACTCCTGTCTTTCCAAACCAAGACACCTGTCTCTGCACAGAGGTTCAGCAGCACCAGGGATGGTTTCCTGTGGTTCCTGGCACACACAGGAGGGGTTCTGGCCTCGATGCTTTGATGGAGGGCTTGGCACTCTCTGCTGTGCTCAGAGCAGCTTGGCTGGTGTTGGCAGTACAAACAGGGCCCTTTCTCCCTGCAGCAGGGTAATAACCAGCCAGGGATCCCTCTCAGAGAAATCAATCTGTGGAAATCCCAGCTGAAGCATGGAAGAGAGGATCTAAATTTAGCTGCAGCCTGCCTGGGGCTCCTGGGGCAGTTGCTCAAAAGTTGAGCCTGCATCCAAAGGCTGCRGGCAATGCAGGAGAGCAACACACTCTGTGGTACTTCCAGGTACCTCTCCTGAGTCTTTGGGATCATGGATTCATTTGGTAGTTGTTTTTAAAAAAAAMCGAAACAAAACAGTTGTAGATACAAGGGAAGAGCAAGGGTTTGTGCCTCACAGGGGCTGCAGCCTGCACAGCAACGTCAGACAAGGGCCTGGAGGAACAMAGCTCTTCTCATCCTCCCTTCACAGCTGGGTAACTGAGTTGTGTGAGATGAAGTGATTTGCCTGTGGTTGTGTGGCAGGTGGGGAGGTCACAATGGAGCTGGGATCTCAGGGGATCCCAGTTCACAGCCAGTTTCTCTCCAGACAAACCCCTGATTTCTCAGTGACCTCTTGTTTTGCCCTGGGCATTCCCCAGCAGAAGAATCAGCAGGYTGGCATCTCCACTGGAAACAAATCAGTACAACTCCTGCTTGGCACTGAGAATGCTGAGTCTTTTTAAGAAGAAAATCAAATCCACACTTCCTTTAGACACTGCTTGTTGCTTTTTCTCAAGAGACAATTTGTGGATGCTACACTTAGGCCTGGAAGCAAACTGGAAACCCGTGCTATGTCTCCAAAACTGCAAATTACAGCAGAACACCTTCCTGGGGCTGATAAAAGCTGCCAAGGACTCTCAGTTTGGAAAGCCAGCAGCACTGAAAATTGAATTCCYGGGGAAGAGAAACTGTGACCAGAGGAAATTGCTGCTGCTCACTGAGGATGGAATGGCTGTAACCTGAATTTGGTGGCATCAACCCCAACATCAGCACTAGGACCAAACTCCTGCAGGTTTTGCTCAGTGGGTTCAAAGCAATCCTTCCTTCCATGCTCATGGAGTGGTGGGAAGGACTCCAGAGGAGTGAGAGGCACAAATAAAAAATACTTGCCCATTAAATGTTCTCTGGAAGGGGTCATTGTTAATGTTGCTGCTTCCCATCTAAACAGGAGCACAGAGCCCTCCTTGACAGGGAGTTTAGCAGAGCTGGAGGGATTAGGGGGTGTTACAATATCTCACTTTTAAAAAGTTAATGTATTAGGGAAGTGTGAGTCTAGACACGTATTGCAAGACTGATTTAGGATCTTAAAGAGGATTCTGCCTTTCATTCTGGCTTTTATTAAAAGCTTTGTAGTACATCTTTAAAGAGCCACTAAAGCCACAGTGAAAACATAAAAGAGAAAATAATAGAAGCACAAAGATTTTTTTTTAAATGGATTTCTTCCCCCATTTTCTCTCTTGCCCCTACTGAGAGTTGAAAGCCATTTGCATAAAAATATGGTGTTCATTTTTTTTTCCCCTTTAAAAACACAACTCACTTCCTCTTTACTCTCTTCCCCTGAAAGCTGGGGGTCACTGTGCAAGATTAATGCCTGACTGTGTGGAGCAGCAGAATGCCTCAAATTTAGAAGTTCCTCCAAACTTCCTCCAGCTGCAGAGTGGTTGAGATAGGAGCAGGCTGGGGGAATTTGGGACAGGGTAACTGGTGCCCAGAAAGAGTTGGAGTAGCTGCCAAAAGATGATGGACAAGGGAGCTGTGTAGATTTATGGAGGGTTGGTAAGAAAATGCCTATAGGAACACAGATCTGCAAACCCTTGGAGAACAGAGTTATTTGTGTGGGCAGATCCAGCTAAGCTCCTGCTGAATTAGAGTTATTTCACCTCTAATTTTGGAAAAAAAACAGCCTGGCACCCAACTTTTGGGATACTTGAGGTCTGCTTCTGCAGGGAAARCCATCCTGAGATGGAAGAACATCTGCTGTTCACTTTTTATCTTTTTTTYTCTCCCCAATCTCTTAACTTCTAATGGTCCTTTCAACTCCCAGGCACCCAAACCACTGAAAGCAGGACTGCCTGGCTTCAGGTGAGGAGGGAACAGCAGGAACAGATGGATTCCTCAGCACCAGAGCCTGGTTTCCATGCCAATGGAGCCTGCTGACAGAGAACAAGGAGTCAAACTCTGCTGACAAAGGATGTGGGAGCTGCTGGCTGAAAATTTCCCGAGGCTCTGGTGATTCCAGGTGGCAGCCAAATGGAGCTGCTTTCTGTTCTGGAGGTGTTGGGGAAGGATGAAAGTTGGACAAGAAAGTCTCACAGATATGTGTGCTTAGCAGAAAGATTTTTGAATAAAGAGTGGGATGAAGGAATAGAGATGGAAGCAAGTTTTGATACAGAAGAAAAGAACTGCTGAGCCAGTCTCAGTGGATAACCAAGGAGGCAAAGGGTGTGTTAGTTAGAAGGGGTTTTTATGGCTTAGAGCAAAGGATAAACCCACCYCAAACAAGAAGATGTTTTTACCAAGCAGGAAGATAGCACAGGCAAACAAGTCAGCAAATGTGGCAAGTAGAAAAAAGGTCTCAGAATTTTCCACTGCAAGAAAACTGAAAAATGACTTCTAGCTTAAACTGTAATGTACTGACTTTCAGTGATTGGAGAATAGTAACATGAATATGGTAATTACAGTAGTTAGGATAGGCTATAGGTAATAGTTAAGGTATAGATTGGTTCTACTATATGAAGATGCTTAGCAAAGAAAAGTATATAATGCAATGTAACCAAAACCAAAGTATATAATGCATTGTAACCAAAAGAAAAGTATAGAATGCATTGTAACCAAAACCAAAGTATATAATGCATTGTAACCAAAAGAAAAGTATATAATGCATTGTAACCAAAACCAAAGTAG
This sequence comes from Sporophila hypoxantha, assembly GCA_002167245.1. NCBI lineage: Eukaryota > Metazoa > Chordata > Aves > Passeriformes > Thraupidae > Sporophila > Sporophila hypoxantha. Next base: position 248,142 of record NDFG01000290.1, read on the forward strand.
ATAATGCATTTATAACCTAAACTCAGGGTCTCCAGGCCTGCCTGCAGCTGGAGCTGACAGCTGTAGGCACAGCTCTGTCACCCACAACCCTGGACTGCTGGAATGTCTTGGATGGAATAAACTGCATTTTGAAGGGCTGCCTGGAGTCCTGCATCCCTCATTTTGGCTCTTACAAGGAGGGATTTTGTGTTTTAAACACAGCCTAAGTGTCRGAACCCAGGAAATTCCTCTGACTGCCCTGGAGGACTCGAGACCCYGCCAGGGGGCTCAGAGCCCAAGACCCCTGTGCCTTTGATCTTGACCCATGGAAAAAACTATTGCCAACCTTTATATGAAGAATTACAAGTCAAGAGAGTTTAAGTAGAATAACTGTTAGTTTGTCATGGGGTGGAAAATAGATTTTTGAGGTTTTTAGAATGGGGGTTCAGGAGGCAAGATGGAGGGATCTGGGCATGTCCAGCCTTTCTCCTTCTTCTTCTTCTTRGCCTCCATCTTCTGCTGTGATGTTGGCATTTTTAGATTGGTTTAAGGTAGAAACTCAYTGTCTAACATAGATGATAGGTATTGGGAAGTTATGGTRAATAATGTTAGTTTTTAGTAYAAAAGATAACACCAGTGTGCCTCAACCCCACCTGCCAGACAGACCTCGGCTGGGCAGGAGAAAGAATTTTATAGACAAGAAACMATAAACAACCTTGAGAACGAGAACAGAAAAACCCTGACTCCTTCTTCAATAGCCAGGCTGGGAAAAAGAGGCTTRGATGTATCTCAGAGTCACTSTGGCCAGCAGAGATTGTGAGACCTAAGCCCCTGAACAAAGCTCTGGCAGCTCTGCTGGAATGCAAACCCTCTGCTGTCATCCACACGGTTTGTACACCTCCTGCCCCCAAAGAGGAGGAGGAAGGCACCACAATTTGCATATAAATGAGGTCAGACTGGGYTCCTCTGCAGTCATTAAGGTGGGCTTATTATCCTGTTTGTTCTCAGCAAAGCTGCTCACCCCATCTCTGCTCCACGGTTTGCCAKGGAGATGTGGAGGGGGCTCACAGCTGGTCTGGGAGTCAGAAAGAGAAAAAGAAAAGCTGATAAGATTTGCCTTTGCCCCTGAAAGGAGTTCCACCAAGGCTCTGGACACGAAAACTGAGGAGAAGAAAAGATAAAAGAGGGGCCTGCAGTTGAATTTTGGCAGAAAACAGTGGTGGAGACCACCCTGCACCAATGAACATTGTGCTGATTTATTGTGGCCAATGAATAGGCATAAACTTTGTGATAGGGTATAAAAAGACAGCATGCTGCTAAAATAAAAAAAAATTAAAAATAAAAAAGAGAAGGCTTCTTAAATCCATGGTTTGTTGTGACCATCTCAACAAGGCCATAGGGAGAATGCCTCTCCTGCCTCTGCTCCTGGGCTCTCAGGAGGGATGGGGAGAGAGCYCCTGCACCTTCTGCTCCCACTCCGGAGCTCAGCCACACCTGGGTTTGGCACCAGGAGGGTTTGCAGAGAGGGAAACTGAGGCAGGGAGTGAAGGAAAAGGTGCTGGGCTGGCAGAGCAGAGCAGGGCTGACACCACTGCCATGCTCAGAGGCTGCTCCTTGCTCTCATCGTGGAGTTGTCCCTCTCCTGAGCTGCAGCTGGGGGCCAGGCAGCCACTGAGGCTCAATCAAACACCCCCTTTCTTCACTCAGCCCTCGGTAGATCTGTCCCAGTTCTAAGAATTTTGAAATTATTTCAACTTCCCACCAGCCTAGTGTGAGGTGCAGGATAAAATGCTGCAGAGTGGAGGATTTATATCATTTTACCCTCTGGAGGGGGTCCRGGAGTCAGCTGGATCAGTCTGCTAAAAGGGAGTTAAAAGACTTTGAGTGGTTTTTTGTCTTGCTTTCTCTTTGGAACAATCCCTGGAAACCTCCAAATGCTCTATTAGCAGCATTTCAGAGTGTTTGGTGCTCAGAAATTACAGGTGACTCTGCTTTGCTCAGGCAAATGCAGTGGGAGTGTGGGTCCTCCCCTCCTGAATTATTCACACCAAAAAGTAGTTTCAAGCCAAACCTCAAAGTTCCCAGATTTGTTTTGATTTTTTTTACAAAATGCCTCCAATCAGCAGGCTGCTCTTAAAACGTGGAATTTTCATGAAAATCAAGTTTCCCTGTCTAGAAGGAATAGTATTTTCTGTCACCAAAGGTGTTGCAGGAAATACAACAGGAGAACTCAGGGGCACAGCAGGATTAGAACAAAAATATCCAGAAAGGGAGGAAACACATTCAAATATTTCTTCCCGGGGCTATTAAAACTTTTGAASAGAAAATTTGTGTCCTTCTGATTGACAGAGCAGGAGAGCATCACCCCTGCRTGCTGCCTGTGCCAGGGAGCTGTGTTAGGCTGGAGTAAAGCTGTGCCTGCAAAGTGTCTGCTCCTCTCAATAAAATATGTGCTTTCATTTCAGCGAGGGATCACAGCACAAAGTGCTAAGTGCTGTAAACACTTTGCAGCAAGACATTTCAGCCGCTGAAAACTGACTGCTTAGGTGGCTGCAGTTGATAAAAAGCAAATGGGAAAGCAGCTGAGCTCAGCCAAGGCAGGATTGTGCTTTCTGTTTTGGGCTCGGATCCCTCTGGCTGCCCGTGGTCACTGAGGGAKGGGTGGCTGCAGCTCAGGAGATGCTGGGATTTGTGTCTCTGGGTTAAAAGCCCTGTTTGAGCTCAGTCCTAGGCCTGGGGGTCTCTCACCAGCCTGAAGTCTGATGAATTTCTTCTGTTCACTGCGGAATGATGTGAGTTCACCCCGTGCTTGCCATGGACCAGGTGTTTATGTGGCTTGGCTGGAGCAGGGCTCAGATGGTTCAGGCTCCACATCCTGCATGTCTGAACCTTCAGTGGATCCCATCATTCCACACCTTCAATGGAGGTGGTTTCTGTTCCTGGACAGCTGCAGCACTGAGCCTCCTGTTCTCTCTTTGCTGTTATCCCAGTGTTAGGAAAATTAACCCACAAACACCAGAGGTTTATGTCCAAAAGGAGACAGAGGAGTCCTTTTACTTTATTCCAATAAAGGGAGAGGGCATGGGGCATTCCCCTGGGGTCTCTCACGTTTTTGGAGGATGCAGCCTCCTTTTTATCCCAATTTCCCAGCTGCATTTCCCTTCTCTCTTTCACCATTGGCTGAGGTACTTGAGAGGTTCAGACTTCCCAGAACACCTGATCCCAAAGATTTCCCTCTAATGTACAACCTTTCCTTTCAAGTTTTAATTCTTATGGAATTCAGGGGTTTTTCTTCCCTATAGTTTCTTTCATTTTTCGACATCTAATTTCATTTATCAGCAAACCTAAAGTTTATTTGTAAAAACAAATATCTTTTTCCATTCATCAATCAGCAGAGTCCTTCCCACTGTTTCTTTTATCTCCCAGAGCTGGTTTTATCTACCAGCAGACCCACAGCCTGTTTGTAAAGACAAATCCACTATTCCTCTCACCAACAGTGTTTTTCCTGCCCGTTGCCTCTGGGTCCTTTCCAAACATCACCTTCCTCCAAGAGAGAACAAGAGGGGAATGAACTTCCTTGTCCAGTCCCTTGGAGGTGCCAGGGAGGAGAATCTGCCCTAAAACACCTCCTTGGTGTGGGGGCAGAGCCAGAGCCAGGGAGTGAAGTGGTTAAACAGCAGAAGGTTCTGCCAGGCAGTGGGGAGAACGTGGCTGATTCTCACCCTAAGCTGAAGTGCTAAAACTACCCAGCAAATTCTTCAATAAATAGCAAGCTCATAAATAACTTGCAACATTACACTTCATAATAAAGCAGTGACAAATGTTACATCTCTCTCCAGCGTGGATTAATGGTAATGGGGGTGGGAAGAAGGAGTGATGTCTGTGAGGTGGTATTAAAAATCACTTACATTTCACAGGTTCCCATAAAAGGGAGCCTTGTGCAAAACAATTAATCATGCATTATAAATGCAGCTTTTATTAAAGAAAAGCAAAAGCATAAATACAGCCAAGCCCTGAGGCACTTGTTCCTTGCAATAGTTAGTAAGTGTTTGGAAATATGAGCCAACACTTGGGACCCAGTTGAGCTCTGTTGTTATTGCTCTAAGAAAAGCTGGGATGCAGACGTGGCTTTGCTGCCTTAGTTTTGTCTTTTTTACAGTCTGGCACAGGCTRCTCAGGATATCTACAGCTTTTCCTGTGCCTGGCAGTGCTTGAGGTCTGAGAACAGCCCAGCCAGGCCCTTGCAAGGATTTGTCCTGGAGGTGACCCCTGCAGAACAGAGGTATGGAGCCATCCCTGCTGCCCCTACAAGACTAAAACCTTTGCCAAAGCCAATGAAAAACAACTGCCAGTGTCCCACCAAGGYAGCAGAGAGCAGAAAGAGGAGGAAAAAGTTGTTTTCCCATGGAGAGGTGTCCCAGTGGTTTCCCCATTGCATCAGGAAAGGAGCTGTGTTGCAGTTCTGCAGTTCTGCTCTCCCAAATCCCAGGCCTGAGGGATGGGAACTTTGGGGATSTTTTTTTATTCCCCTTGGGCTGATCTGCTCTTTCAGGTTTAAATCTGAGCACTGAAAGAGGGAAGTGGCAGAACTAGAAGGTGATGCAAGAGGAACATGAMGGGGCAGGGGGATTTTATGGCAGCACAGCAAGAGAGGTGATTTATTTTGTCCTTTGAGCACTTTCTCTTGCAGGCTGCTGGAGCCCATTAAAGCTTCTGAAGCCCTGGTGAGGTTCTCTCCCTGGAAAGGACAGAGGTTTAACCATGGGGARCCAGGAGTGGGGATGGCTCTGCTTTCATTAGCACAGCAGTTATCTGAGCTCAGAGGGCTCCTGCTCAATTAGCAGGGGCCCTTGTTGCAATTAAAGGGCTCCTGTTTGTAACCACAGTCACTGTGGCTCCTTTGATTTTTGGGGCAGAGCCAGAAGACCACATCCAGGATCCCAGCTGTCAAACAGGGTACCACAGGGATTCCAGCATCCCAGCTCATCCGTGTTGCCTTGCGCCTCTGAATTGTTTCTCCTGGTCCAGGAATATATGGAGTGGAATAAATACTGGCTAAGTTGCAAAAAAAAAAAAAAAAAAAAAAAAAACAAAAAAAAACACAAAAAACCACAAACCCCGTTGTCAGTTTGGTGGCAGCCCAGGGAATAACATCCATTCTGGAAAAGCATAAATCCTGGTTCAAATCCTCCACCCTGCTCAGATCCATCCTTTGGCTGGCAGGTCAATGGCCAGGAACCTGCACAGCCACCAGCCCTCCCCAGCTCCACCTCTGCAAGGCCTTTCCTTGGGTTTCTCTCATTTCAGTGTGTAAAGTTCACCATCAGACACAGCCAGGGTGTGGAGCTGGGATTCTGTGGGGCTCAGCAAGACCATTCCCAGAGGGTGTTTTCCTGCATTTCTCCATGTGGGAGTTGGGAATTACCATCCCAGCTCATCTGTGTGCCTTGCGGCCTCTGAATTCTTCTGAACCAAGATGATATGGAGTGGAGCAGCAGGTACCACAGGGATTCCAGGAACCTGCACAGCCAAAACCCTCCCCAGCTCCACCTAGCAAGCCTTTCCTTGGGTTTTCTCTCATTTCAGTGTGTTAAGTTCACCCCCAGACACAACCACAGTGAGGAGCTGAGATTCTGTGGGGTTCAGCAAGACCATTCCAGAGGGTGTTTTCCTGCATTTCTCCATGTGGAGGTTGGGAATTACCATCCCAGCTCATCTGTGTGCTTGCAGCCCCTGAATTTGTTCTCCTGGTCAAAATCATATGGAGTGAATAAATACTGGCTAAGTTGCAAAAAAAAAAAAAAAAAAAAAAAAAAAAACAAAAAAAAAAAAAAAAAACCAAAAAAAACAAACAAAAAAAAAAACCAAACACAAAAACAAAACAAAAAAAACCAAACAAACAAAAAAAAAAAAAAAACCACAAACCCTGTTGTCAGTTTGGTGGCAGCCCAGGAATAACATCCCTTCTGGAAAAGCATAAATCCTGCTTAAAAACTCCCACCCTGCTCAGATCCATCCTTTTGGCTGGCAGGTTATGGGCCAGGAACCTGCACAGCCACCAGCCCTCCCCAGCTCCACCTCTGCAAGGCCTTTCCTTGGTTTCTCTCATTTCAGTGTGTAAAGTTCACCACTAAACACAACCAACATGAGGAGCTGGGATTCTGTGGGGTTCAGCAAGACCATCCCAGAGGGTGTTTTCCTGCACTTCTCCATGTGGAGCTGGGAATTACCATCCCAGCTCATCTGTGGGCCTTGCAGCCTCTGAATACTCCTGGTCCAGGATTATATGGAGTGGAATAAATACTGGGTAAGTTGGAAAAAAAACCCCTTTGTCAGTTTGGTGGCAGCCCAAGAAATAACCTCCATTCTGGAAAAGCATAAATCCTGGTTCAAATCCTCCCACCCTGCTCAGATCCATCCTTTTGGGCTGGCAGGTCATGGGTCCTGGAGAGCACCAGGGGTGCTCCAACCCTCCCCTTGCTCCCTCCTGTGCCTGTGACTGCTCCAGGGTAGGTGGGACCTTCCAGGGGTGTTTTTACAGAGCAGCTGAGCTGTCCTGAGCTGTCAACCCAGGCTCTTAAATATTTAATTTATCCATCACTTGAGGACTGGCTGTGATCAAATGGACAAAGGAGCTGCTTTGTTAATCAGAGCAGCTCTGACAAGATCCTGAAAGGATTATTTTAATTTCCATGGAGGTGCTCAGATGTGTCACCCTGGAARGAGGACAGCTGCCAGCTGAGCAGAGCATCCTCCTCTCTCTGGCAGTCCCCAGAGACCAGAGCTCACCTGGCCTGGCAGGGGGATGCCACAAAAAYTGGGCCTTGTGCTGCTGCTGGAACTGGAGAAAAGCCTTGAACTGGGTCAGCCTTGAAGGATTCTGGTGAAGAGGAATGGGCAAGGAATTCCTGCATCCCTCAAGGATAAACCTGATGGTTCCCCCTTTCATTTGGAGACAAGCCATGATCTAGAATGAGAACACAACTATCACTTAATGCTCAAGGAAAATGAGCTCCCAGCAGTGAAACTGGACGTTGGTTTTCTTGTTCTGACTGAGTGCAGGGCACCACAGAACCACTCTGTTCTCTGTATCTTCTCTATTCCCTTGTATCTGCAGCCAAATCTCAGCTGTCCCTTATCTTTCATCCCCTTCCATCTGAAAAATGACTTCTGTTCATCCTGGACTACCTCCAAACCTTGCTACTGCCTGAGGGCTCCCCAGGCCCCAGCATCAAATCCAGCTCTAATTGCTCTCCCAGAATCACAGAGTGAATCTTTTCCCTGCTCCTCATCAGCCTGCAATGACAGAGGTCAGAGATGCCTTCCTGCCCATCTGTTTTCTCCAGCTCCTGGGTGAAGTTCTCTTCTTTGTCCCTGCACTGGTTGACATTTGTGGGGCCACAGGTGTCTGAATGGAGCACAAATCACTGGAGTTGCAGCATCTGGGACAYGCAGGGAAGAGCAGGAGCAGCACAGAAATCCCTCACTCTGGRGCTCTCTCAGTGGTGAGAGATCTTCCAGCTGTCATTTCTTTTATTTCTGGCCCTAAATGTTGCCCAGGCCTCCCCTGCCTGTCAGCCTGCTTTGCCAATGCTGTAAATACTTCCCATTACCCACCCAAACCCCACTGCACCAGCTGCCTCTTGGAGCTCTCCTGCTTATAAATCTCCCCAACTTTAATTCTTGCATTTGTTTGGGGCAATCAGTTCTGCAGCTCTGTCCAGAGGTCAGAGGGAGTTAGCAGTGCTTTTCATCCTCTTTCCCCCCTTCTTTTCTTCTGGCWTTCCCTCTCCACGCTATTTTACCCAATTTTCTCTGCCCTATTTTACTGAATTCAGACTCCTCTTTTCCCTCCCCRTTTCTCGTGGCAGTGCTGCCTCTCTCCCCAGCTCACCCTGGATGTTCCCTACCCTATTTGCTGGTGGGTAACCCCAAACCCAGAGCCTGAGGGATGCCAAGCACCCCCTTTCCTTGCTGGCTGTGCTGTTTGTGCCCACACCTCCACTCTGCCTCCTTTGAGCTCCTTCTTCATTTCCCTTCTGAAAAGCCTCGTGCCCACCACGAAGAGGGTCCCAGCTGCTCTGCTGTCCTTTATCCCTCTGGAGCTGCTCCAGGGATGCTGTTCTAATTAAAATCTTCAAAGCAGGAATGTGAGAAGGGCTGGGTGAACTCTGGGCACCTTTTCCCTGATGCCTCCTTTGTCCTCAGCTTCCACAGGCCGGGCTGAGGGTCCGTTCTGAGCATTTTACACAAGCACTGCTATTAGCCATAATGAGAATAAATGATACAAGAATGGAATCTTGTTATACACTTTTTGATGAGGCCTCTTTCATCTGAAAGATTCTGAGGTGCTTTGCAGGCTACTGAGCACAGAAATCATTTTGCTCACTGGGGAAATTCAGCCAGCTCAGGAGCAYCGTGTGGGGAGCTGCTGGAAAACACACATTGAGCACGTGGGATGGTTCAGTAGGGGGAGCAAACATACTGGATTCAAACAAAATTGCTGCCTAAATTTAGGGGAAGAAGTAGGCTAGAATGCCTTTTATGTGGAGCATTAAACAGCTGCCCCTCGGCTAATACCTGTTGGAGTGAGACAGATATCAGATTTTATGATCAAGGCTGGTATTTCCTTAAAGGAGCTCAAATGCTTGACTGCCATTTAATTCTTGTTCCTAACTCCCTTTGATTCCTGTGAATCAACTCACCCTGGTTTCACATTCCACGGGGAGCAGGGAAGTTCTGCAGCTGTGATTTCCTGATTAACCCTGCCTGCAATGGGGATTCAGGGCTGGCTCAGAGAGAGRAGCATCACTCCCTAAACAGCCAAGTCACAAATATTTCTCTTCCTCCTCTAACTGTGGGTTTTGTTTCCCTTGAGATCTCCAGCCCAAGCACTGACCAACACCTGACCCTGCTTAGTTTATGAGAGGTCGACAAGATGAAAATCCRTAGCATGACATGGAATGTATTTATCTCTAGTCAAGGAGAAAAACATCCACACAAACCCCTGACCTCCAGAGACACTCAGCTGCCTCCTGCTTATTCCCTTGGTTCTGTTTAGAGAAGCAGATTGAACAGGGCCAGCCCTGGAGGAGGGGAGCTGTGTGCATTGCCACTGATCTGGGAGGTGAATAATAATAATAATAATCCCATCCCAGGCATTATGGAAAGCAGGACAGGGACAAACACAGAAAACAGTGCAGGGACAAACAGTGCAGGGACATGGGTTCTGCTGGGTGACACCCAGCAGTGGGATGTCACAGACATCCTTTATAAAAAATCCTTTCCTTAGGATTTTTCCTCCTGACAAGCTGAGAGGCCTCAGGAACAAAATGTAAACAATGGTTATCTGCTACTGTGGAATGCAACAGGTGCATCTGTGATTGGTCTCATGTGCTTGTTTCTAATTAATGGCCAATCACAGCCCAGCTGTCTTGGACAGAGAGTCCGAGACACAAGCCTTTGTTATCATTCTTTCTTTTTCTATTCTTAGCTAGCCTTCTGATGAAATCCTTTCTTTTATTCTTTTAGTATAGTTTTAATATATCATAAAATAACCAATCAAGCCTTCTGAAACATGGAGTCAGATCCTCGTCTCTTCCCTCACCCTCAGACCCCTGTGAACACGGCCGCGGTGGGAGGCACAGCTGACAGCACAATCCATCTCTGGGAGCTCTGGAGCTGCCTGGGCTGGCCCTGGCCCTGCCCAAGGTTGATTCCTCAGGCTCTGGGCTCCTCTTGGAAGCTGGATCTGCCACWGGGATCCCATCCTCTTGAGCTCTTTGGCTTGCCAAAAATGGGTGTAAAAATGAGCCTGCAATGAAGCATGAACCTCTTTGTAATTCCTGTTGCATTGAGGGGTTGGGTGTGAGCCTTTGRGAAGGGAACTCYCTGCTTTTGCTGCTCTGATGATCTGAAAATGATGTAAAAGGGTCTCTAAAAGCCTTGAAATCCTGGCAGAAGTGGGTATTTGGGGCCCAATCTGTGCATGGGGCTGTGAGAGCTCCCAGCCTGGAGAAGGCCACAGAGGGAGCAGCGTTTGCAGCTGGATTGAGCATGACCTCTTCTGCCMCAGCAGAGGATTGAAAAGCCCATCATGGACTGAGTCATTCCCAGGATAAACACCATTAGTCCTGCAGATGRCGGGGGGAAGGACAGGAGGAGGGCACGTAAGGGCAGCTCTGTCACTGAGGTGTTCCAGAGCACATCCCACAGCTCTGACAAACAGCTGAAGGGTCACATCCCTGCCCTGGAGCAAGGGGAATGGGCAGGATGTCCACAAGTGTTTCCCTGAGCTGGACACTTACACAGGAGGCCCTTCCTGATCCTGCCACACAGCAGGATCCMTCCTGGCCATGAATCGTTCAGGAATTTGGCTGCACAGAGAGTGGAGCCCATTTTTGTTGCTGAGGGTGATCCCACATCCTCTGAGGGGATGTGAGCTGCTCCACAGGCTCTTCCCAAGGCAGAGGGGGGTGAGGAGATGATCCAGGAGCTGTTTGCAAGTGCCTGATCCAGAGATCCCCTTTTTTTCCACAGGGATGTGATGGGCAGAGCTGGCTGTAGGGATAATTAACAGCAGGGGAGAAGTATTTGGGTATTTGGGAAGGATCACTCTCAAAAATTCTTGCTTTTAAACAGCCATGGAGAAGAGGGAAAAGRAACCATGAAACACTATCACAAAAATGATGTTCTGACCAAAATCCACCTCAGATTGGTGCTGGGCTATCTGAGGGAGCAGTTATTTGTCTTAGGAGTCAGGACACTTACAAACAAGCAAAGATGACTTTAAGGAACTCCAAGCCATCCAACCTGGGTTTTCTGGAAGCTGTTCCAGGAGTGGGGATCATCAGCAATTTAAAGAATCATAACACTTCCAAGCCCTTTAGGAGTAAATCTCAGAAAAATTGGGCAGGAAATTTSAGAGTTCTTAGGAGGAGATGACTACTGCAGAGCAGGTCTTTTTTTTTTTTTGTTCTCCTAGGAAATTTAGGCTAAAAAGAAACTTGAATAAATGCATGTAGCAGATTATTTACTGTAAGCTATTCACCTAGCTCAGCTTTAAACTAACTAGTTGAATGACTTGCTTATGCTTAAAATAAATGTTTATTTTAACCTAAGCTCGTTGTAGAAAGCCTCAAACCCCCAGTGCTGCTATCAGCTAAATATATTTTCTCAGAGTATATACAAGGCTGTAATTAAGGCTGTGTCAGACACTCCATTATATGTCTCTCATCTCCCTCTCTTCATATTTATCACCCATTTTCACATCTTTCCATCTTTACTCTGGGCAATCACTCAGGCCTGGCAAGGTATTTCCTCCTGAAATGGATTTAATCCACCAATGATGGTTGCAAACCTTTAGAGCATCTCTAAAGGTTGTCTCCAGCTGGATTTAAGATGTCCCTTAAGCTGTCACTCCCTGTCCCTTGTGGGCTGGGCTCATTCCCAGCTCCAGCCCTGCAGGAAATGTTTCTCAGCACATCCTCACCCCTGTGTATTGCAGGAAATCCAGGAAATCCAGGAAATCCTGAACAACTGACCAATATAATTAAGTAGAAGCTGTTTATTCTTTACATTACACAGATATTTCTAGATTATCCAAACTACTAGGTACACACTTCTTGATTGGTGTTTTTGCCTTGTTCCCCCCTTTTCTGCCTGCATTTCTTGGAGTGTATGATTGGTTAGAGTTTAGGTGTTTCACAGTCCTCTGTGATCTRGYACTTGGATTCTCRGCCTCTTCTTTCTTAATTTGGCACAATTTATGTTTTAATAGCCTTGATGAATTCCTGAGGCTTTGRTAACAGACTGGATGGTGCACACCACGGCCTAACCCTTGCAAATGCACTGCACCAACTGTGCCTGCACAAGGATGGATCCATCCCATCAGGATGGAGCCCTGGCTGATGGAGATGTGTGCCACATCCTGGCCCAGGTGTCACACCTGTCCCTCTGCAGCCACGGGTGGGTTTGTGTTGGCTGGAGCCAGTTTTCCATCCCAAGGTTTGCATGAGAACATACCCATGGCAGCTGCTGGATTGGGTTTCCTGGGATAAACCTGCCTTCCCACACTCCTGCTGTGCCCCAAGTCCTTGGATGTTTTCTGGGTTTGAAAGGACAGGTGTCTGCTAAGGAAGGCAGGAGCCTCCCTTGAAATGGAAAATGCAAACCCTCTCCCTCCAAATTGTTATAATTTTGAAATTAAGGGGCTCTCAGGCAAAGATATGGGAGCAGGAATAACAGTTCTTTATTGGGAAGAAAATAAAAATAAAATAAACAATGAAGTAATACAAACCAACACTGCCAGAGTGAGAGCAGGAGCTGCCCCCTGTGTGTCAGGGGGTGGCACAGCCCCATCCCATGGGGGCTCAGCCCTCCTGCAGTGCCAGCTGTGCTKCTGCTGCAGCAGGGATCCTGCACAAGGGGGGAGTTTTCCTCTGCAGCTCCAGGGCTGCTGGAGATGGGCCTGGGCTCCCTCTGGCAATGCAGGGCAGCAGAAAGCTGCTCCTCTGGCAATGCAGGGGGCAAAGGCTGCTGTGTTCCAAACTTCAGATTATATCCAGGTAGGAATGCTTGGCTCCTCCCCTGGGCGCAGCATCTCCCCATGGGATGCTGGAATTGGATCAGCCCTGCAGGGACACTCGGTGGCCATGGACAGAAGATAATTAATAATGAATGGACCATTAACTGAAAATATCTCCTGGAGGGAGGATTGGTTGTGGGAGAGATAAAGAAAACTGCCCAATGAACAGAAGATAACTGCCCCAGCTCTGACAGATGGGGATAGAATAAACACCCACATTTCCAAACTAACACAAATGTCCTCATCAGCACTGCAGCTGTCTGGGGCTGGTGTGGAGCTGTGTGAAGGTGGCCTTGCTCCATGGCTGCAGCTCCTCCCCTCTCTGGGTGCCAAACAGGAGCCTCATCCTTGGATTCCTGGACCTTGCAAAGTGAGACATCACTGTCTGGGCTCTGAAAGGCTGCAGAGRGACCCAGAAATGCCACTTCCACTTGTGCTGCTCACCTGCCAGCAACCTCCCTCAGGGAGACGTGGGGGATTAGCAGCTCTCACGGCCTTTATTTTCACAGCAGAATTTGGAGCTCACACTGGCTGTGGCGACAGCAGGGAGGGTCTGGTGTGCTGGGTGGCAGCAGGGACCCCAGGTGGCAGGGGCAGAGGCTCTGGAGAGGCAGGAGCAGGGTGATCCGTGGGCAGGGGGTGTCACAGTGCTGGGCGTGCTGTGCTCACCATGCTAATGCGTGCTGGCTGCAGGAGAAGCATTTATTATGTGTCAGGGGGAGGGTGATGGATGGCAACTCAGGTTTTTCCCCTGTATTATTTCAGCTCTCTGGTCTGCTGGTGATTTATTCAGTAGCATTTATGGTGTTACAAGTCTAAAACCAAAAGTGGAATTTATTCAACCCTTTCCTGCCTTTCTTTTCCCTCTCTGTTTTATTATATTTCTGAGGGTTTTTTTTTTTTTTTGCTCCTCCTCTGTTTAAAGCTGCCCTTGCTTTTCGGGGATAGATGGATTAACAAAGCACCAGGCAGGTGTTTTTTTCTGCTGTTCTCTCCAAAGAGAAGCAACTTGTCGCCCAGGGACTTTTCAAATGCTTGGGTGCTGGCTCTTCAGAACGCTTCATCGCTTGGATCCAGAGGAGCTGCTGTGGCTCCAGGCTTTTTTCTGGAAGGCTTTGAATCTTGAGTGGCTGAAGCTTCTACAAATCAAACATTTGCTGATTTGAAAATACAACAAGCACTCTGGCCTTTGTCACCAGAAACTCTGTATCCGTGCAACAGTTTGGGGCAATTTCCTTGGCCTGTGTTTTAATCTAGGGGGGGAAAAGCCCACTTTCTGCAGTAATGCTAAAATAAAAATTATTGTGTTTTAAGTGCAGATCTGTGTACAGGCGCAAGTTGAAAGGTGTGGGAAAAGTTTGAGGTATCCTTTATTCCTTGCTGCTTGCACGTTGTCAGGACCTGCCTGTGTTTGCAAGCTGTAAATGCAATAATGCAGGCTCATCCAGTTTCACCAAATGCAGTGTGGGCTTTCCAGAACCTTCCATGTGGATTGCCAGAGGAGCTGCTGTTCGCTCCAGGCTTTATTCTGGAAGAGCTGCTCTTGAGTGGCTTCGAGCTTCTATACAAATCAAACCATTATTTGGCTGTTGTGAAATAAAACACAGGCACTCTGGCCTTTGTCACAGAACCCTCTCGATCCATGCAACCAGTCTTGGGGTAAATTTTTTTTGGCCGGCTGTGTTTTAATCAGCTTGGGGGGGAAAGCCCACTTCTCAGTATGCTAAAGAAAATAAAAATTTATTGTGTTTAAGCGAGCAGATCTGTGTACACGGGAAGTTGGAAAGGTTTGGGAGGTTTGAGGTAGCCTTTATTCCTTGCTAGCTCTGCACCGTTGCAGAACCTGCCTGTGTTTTGCAAGCTGTTAACATGCATGCAAGCTCATCCAGTTCACCCCCAAATGACTGTGGGCTCTTCCAAGACTTCATGTGGATCCAGGGGAGCTGCTGTGCTCCAAGGTTTTCTGGAAGGCTCTCCTGAGTGGTGAGCTTCTAAAAATCAAAACCATTTGCTGTTTGAAAATAAAACAAGCACTTCTGGCCCTTTGCTCAAGAAAACTCTGGAGCCATGCACATATGGCGGGAATCGTCTTGGCCCTGTGTTGTTAATCTATGGGAGGAAAAAAAAAAATCACTCTCAGTATGCTAAAATAAAATTCTTGTGTTAAGCACAAGATGTAGTGATACAGGGAGTTGGAAAGTGTGGAGGTTCGAGAGTACTTTCTTCCTGTGCTGCTCTGCCACATTGGGGCCAAGGACTGCCTGTGTTTGCAAGCTGTAAATGACCAGGCTTCATCCAGTTTCAACACCTAAATGCAGCTTCAAACCACCTTTAATCTTTAGGCTGCCATCCTCTGTGGCCCCAGGCCAGCATGCCTGAGCTGAATCCAGCCCTGGAGTGAGGCAGGACTCACTCACTGCTCTGGTATCTGTGGAAAATCAACTTCTCTTCACACTCAGCCCACGGGGAGCATCCTTCCTGTCTGGAGTTTATAAATTGTGCTGCTTTGGCACTCTCCCAGCACTGCTGGGGTTCACGTGTGTTGCACTAAGGTAGAAAAATCATTGAGAAAGGCTTCATAAAATCAAGCCTGCTCTCCTGGAATCGGTGGCTGGCCTTGTCAAAGGCAGCGTTTTGCAAGTTCCCATGTGAAAGCAATCCTGGTGTGAGCAATTCGTTAACATAACAAGATATTCCTGGGTAAAAAAAAACAACTTGCACCTGCATAAAATGTTTTTGCACTGCTAGATAGAAAAATGAAAACTATCTCTTACAAACAGTTTCCCTGCATGTAGAAACTGAGAGTTTGAGTGATCAATTGATATAAAATAACAACTTGTTACTAACTAATAGGCAAGAAAACTAGTGACCAATTGGAGTCCCACACAAGATCTGTTAAACTGTGTAAAAAGGAGTTATGTGAATAAAGAAAGAGCTTTTTCACCGTGAAGGAAATGGAGTTCTGTGTGATTTATTCCCATACATGTGGAGCCCCAGAACCAGCAGGGAGGAGCAGGATCTGCCCTGGCACCACRGGCAGGGTGTGAGGAGCACTGGGTGCTCAGCCTTGTGAAAAGCACCTTCACTCTCTGGTGAAAATGTATAAAGTTAAATAAAGGACAATAGGGGACAAGGAGCATAGAGCAAAGGTGTGAAAAACACGTTCACTCTCCTGTGAAAATTAAAAAAAGTTAAATAAAGGACAACAGGAGACAAGGACCACAGAGCAAAGGTTATTTACAGCACTCAGCCAAGAGCACCCTGCTCTCTTTGGGGATACCCCTTAAATACCTTTTAATTCCATCAGCCTGTTGCATATTCATAGACCCTTATGCATTAATGCACAGTAACCTTTTCCGCCAAATCTAGTTTACATATTCCAAGAATTTGTTTCGCATAATCTTCTTCTTGGAATGTGCTTGTTCTTAGAGCTGTCATAATCCTTGTTGTTGGTTTTAGTGCATTTTTTTTATCATCACATTCAGTTTTTGGTTCGCCAGCCCGCGCACTGCCTTCAGAGGGTGAGTGGCTGATATCTGTAGCAGGTGTCCTGCATCGCTTTGTGGTTCATGGGATAGTTTTTATCGCCATCCAGCAGGCAATTTTAACACACGCACACTCGATATCAGCTGTTTCCACTAAGCTTAATTACATAACAGGAATAAATATGAAAATATAATAGTAATATAATATATATAATAATTAATATAATAATAAATATAATATACATATAATATACGATAATATAATATAATATAATATAATATAGATATAATATAATATAATATAAATATTAATATAATAATAATAATAACATAACATAATAGATATTATTTGACTATATATTAATATTTGGATATAATATAGTATTATTATATAAGACATTATAATATAACATATATATTGTTAATAATAAAAAAGTTCCTTTAACATAAAACACATATAAAATCCTATTTTTAATATCTGAAAACCAAAGCCAACATTAAGGATATGTATCTCTTAACACCCTGGATCCTTTCTGCTTTGGAGGACCTTTTGAGGAACTTTGCCGTGGTGCCAGGCGGGTTATAAGTGCACATAAGCTGCCAGCTCTTTACCTGGGGGCTGTCGGGCACTAAGCGACATGGGGAATTATGGCCAGCAGAGGCTCCCCACGCTGGTGCTGTGCAGAGGATGGTCTCAAGGGGATGTGCATTTTTATTTTTCTAAAGCACGCAGCTTTGCAGAGCTTTTTCAAGGCAGAAGGGCTGCCAGGCCAGGGTGTCACTGTGGGACCTGCATCACTGCTGCAGATCAGCTTCTGAAGCCTCTAATGCTGGGGCAAAAGAGGGGCGCAGGGAGCCTGCTAAGGAAGAGCTCAGATGAATGATGCAAGAGGAACTTTCCCTGCGTTTGGAGAGCTGGAGGTAATTTGGTCAGGGACATTTCAGGCTGCTTTTTGCGAGAGCTGCAGGATTTTTGTGCGGCCTATTGTTGTTTACGTAGAAGGAGCGGAAATGTTTTAATTGCAATTGGCTTTCCTCAGCACTTGCTACCAGCCAGGGAAGGGAAAGTGTAAGGAGCGGATGAGAGGCTGTAAAAAAAAAGAAAAAACATTTCATGTTCCTGTGGCTTTAAACAGTTTGTGAGTCGATTTTTACTGCTGCTGCAGCAGGGGATGGTTCCTCTCCTCCAACGTCTGGCCTGGGGCTGGGATGTGCTGGGAGCTTTCCTTCTAGCAATGTCTCCCTTTTCCTTTTTCCTTACCTTTTCCTTGTCCTTTTCTTTCACATGTCCTTTCCTTGTCCTTTTCCTTTTCCTTTCCTTTCCTTTCCTTTCCTTTACCCTTTCCTTTTCCTTTCTTTTCCTTTCTTTCCCTTGATG
>NDFG01000290.1:269930-321214 GCA_002167245.1 Sporophila hypoxantha
GGAAAAGGTTCAAACACTTTCAGGGTGTGTGTAGAAGGCTTCTGCCTCTCTGATAATTGTGTGTCTTTTATAGTCTGTAAAACAGTGTCTCTCAGTCAAGAATATTTCTTTTATCTCTTTTATTTTATGACTCCTTTGGCCCTTTCAGCCTCTGGGTTTTCCCTTCATATCTGCACCAACCACCTGTGGCAGAGAGGGAGGACAGTCCTGCCACACTCCTGGGCAGCCAGAGGCCTTCAGGCAGTGCTGGAGCTGCTTGGGAGGGGTGAAARACAATTCCCTGCCCTGTCCCATGCCGTGTATAATTTACAATACATCATGTTACATTTTTATTGCTACACCAGCTCCAGGCTCAGGGCTGGCGGGATTCCCAGGGAGGCTTTTGTGAGRGGAACTTCAACAGGAGGAGTGATTCYTCAGGAGCCTTTGTGTCTGGATGTGGGTTTAACACACACCTCCTGAATKAAATGGAGGGTTGTGAGTTAATAATTTCCTTTTCAATTGAATTGATACCAGAAAAAAAGGCTTGGAATAAGTAAGAGAGGAAATGAGAGTCACCCCTGCCATCTCCATGTRATCCCTTCCAGTATAGATTTGCAATTGTGTTTGAATTATAGGGCAATTAGTTTGTCAGGCTGGGAAGGGTTAGACAAGACCCCAGGAATTTCCTTGGGAGCTCTCTTAGCCCCAAAATCCAGAGAGCTTTTAGCATGGAAAGCTGTGGTGCTGGGCTGTGCTGACGCCACGGATTGATTTCCTACCTGTAGCAGATGTTCCCAGGCAGATGACAAATTGGTGACACATAAATATTGAGGCTCCTGGAGCACAGCTGTGGAGTGAGAGCTGTGCAGGTGACAAAAATAGTCCTGTTCAGGAGCAGGAGCTTYCCTGGCTTTCCTGGCCATGGCACGTGGTGTGGCCATGTGCCTGCAGAAACYTCCCCCTGGTTGGGGGCCAGGAGCCTGCTCTCAGAGCAGGACTGAGAAATTCCTTCTGGAGCATTCCCTAAGTGTGCTAGGCTTCACACTGGAGTGTCTAAATTAACAGAATCTGGGAAGTTTTGGTGGGAAGATATATTTATTACCTGGCCTCATTCTGACATGAACGATAACACGAGTGCCAAGGCAGGTTAAAAATAGGCAGCATCCCCAGCAAAGTTCAGCAGACCTGGAGCTTCAGGGAGAAAAATCCAGCACAGAAACAGACCTAAGACAGGGACTGAGTGTATTTTTTCCTCAAAAAATGATACTTTGCATTTTCTAACACCCGTGTCTCAAAGAGAGTAATTTAATTAGTTAATAGGAATGGATAAGTTTCTTCTTAAACGTTTTTCTTCCTGGTGCTGCCTGGGATTGAATCCTGCTTGGGCTGGAATGGATCATTCAGGGCTCTCCATAATCCTTGCACTGCTGGATTTCTGGGGTTTCCTTTTGCCTGTCCCCCTGCCCTGTCTCAGCTGGTTGTGGAGCAGAGCTTGTCCCTTGTCCCAGCTCCTCAYCCACTGGGAGCTCCCTCCAGCCTGGTTATTTCTAAGGCACTGCTCCAAGGCACAAAACATATTTCCTTCTGGGGTTCCTGTTCTTTGCCCGTTGTTTTATTCACCTCAGTCCTAAGAACCAAGATTTCAAACAGCTCTGAGTGCTCAGCAGGACCATGGAAAGCTCATTCCCCACAGCCTGAACAAAGCTTTTGTGAGGCTTCCCATGAACCAMCATARAAACCTAATTCTCCCTCTCTCCCCTGCTGCCCTTGGGAAGAGACCTCCCCAAAACAAGGCAGAAATAGTTTGTTCTCTGCTCCTAGGCAGTAATCAGCCTGGAAAAGGGAGGGGAAGTTCAACATCCAGCCAGGAATCTCAAGGAAAGCCTTTCCTGTGCTGGCAGGCTCCCAGGTTTGTCTCTGCCTGCTCCAAGACGTGGACATGAGGGATCTCTAATAAGAATCTTGTTGCTGGCGCTGCTCCCTGTTTATTTTCTGCTCCAGGATTCACAAGGTGCTGGGCTCTGCACAACATGAAGAGCCTTAGAGATAAAGGTAGGAGTGAGAGGAGAGAGAAATTCTGCTGCAGCCTTGAAACCTCCGTTGGCGATGCTGAAATATCTCTGCRTTTCTCTGTGCCTTCACTGGTGTTTCTCAGAAGGATGTTTCCAACCTTGACTCCTGGGGAGGGACATGCAGGCTCTGAGAAAATCCAATTTCATGTGAGACACAGCAATATTTGGCAGATAAAGTGCTGTGGTTGTTGCTGGCTTTCCCCTCTGTGCCTGGAATTGGAGCAGCTCCCTGTCTGCCGTGAGCCAGGCTGAGCTCCTGTGTGGATGGATCCTGAAGTTCATCTGAGGTACTGCCTTCCCAAATTTCCCTGGCCTGCAGGAGGTGGATCTAGGGAATGTCTGCACTATAAATACAGG
Source organism: Sporophila hypoxantha (assembly GCA_002167245.1). Taxonomy (NCBI): domain Eukaryota; kingdom Metazoa; phylum Chordata; class Aves; order Passeriformes; family Thraupidae; genus Sporophila; species Sporophila hypoxantha. The sequence continues at coordinate 272,342 of NDFG01000290.1, forward strand.
GCTGTGAGCACCAGCAGGGCTGTCAGGGATCCAGGAGCTTGGAACATCTGCATGGATTTGTGGCATCCCCGATTCCCTGGATGGGTTTTCACAGTGTTGCAGTGTGCAGCTCATCCTCTAGCAGAGGATCACACACAGGAAATTCTGTTTAGTTTGACTAAACTTTATTGTTCTCCTAAATCTAYCCCTCCTTGCTGCCCTGGCACTAAGCACACTCTGTTCTTCCTACCTGGCTCCCAAACTCTCATCCAGTTTGGAGGCAGGCAAGAAGATAACTCTTTTCTCCACAACCTGTTGCTCTTCTTGTWATTCCGTGCCAGATTGTGAATGAAAAAAATCCTTCTGCATTTGAGGCTGTGCTTGTAGCTGGTAATTAACACTCAGCACACTCTGCCAATGCATCTCAGAGCTGCTTTACAGAAACCTAGAGGTGGAACAGAAGCCACCCAGAAAAACAACGTCTGCCARTCGAGTTAAACCTTAAGTAAAATCCCCAGCCAAATGTCTGCAGGATAAATCTGGGAAGGATGCTGGCTCCTGCACTGAGCTGGGGAGGWGTTTTCCAGCTATGGGGCCCCAGAGATAAGAACTAAGTGCAAATGGGACTCATGCAGATCCATCTCCCCCTCCTGTGTGCCGTGTTCCAGCTGGGAGCGGGTGCTTTATGGGGAGTTAACTCCYCCAGAGTGCAGTGGAAGTGCTGACAGAGCTGGGCTTTGAGCACTGCTAATGGAAATGTCTGCTCGGAACTGAGGAGCTGGGGTTCCACACAGCGTGCACAAGGGCACAGTGAGCCCTGTACTCACAAATTCAGTCTGCAGGAGTGATGCCTACATGAAATACACCCACCAGCCCCGTGGCCTGGCTCCAGCACTAAGGATCGTTCTCACCCACGTGCCTTTCCCTCCTCTTTGCCACCCTCTCTGAACGAGGCTTTAACAGAAGGGCTGACACTCCTGTCCAAGTGCCTGCCCAGCACACAGACCCAGCCCAGGCTGTCAGAGCTGAGCTTGGGGTGAGTTTGCACTGCCCTGAGCCCCCCACACCCCCTGGCATGTCGGGAGCTGTTAAATGGAATTGATATGATGCAGAGCAGCCTTCCCCCTGTCTCTTATACACATCTAGATGTGTATAAGAGACAGGCTATGATGCAGAGCAGCCTTGTCCCCAGTGGCCAGACTGCCCCGTGCTCCTCTGCTGTGACACCACTTCCACCAAGGATGTCATCTCCAAATGTGTGGCATTTCCTGGCTGCTGTAAGCTCCGTGCTGTCACAGACATCTTTTATGAAAAATCCTTTCCTTAAATTTTTTTCTCCTGAGAAGCTGAGAAGCCTCAAAACCAAAATGTAAACAATGGTTATCTGCTGCTGTGGAATGCAACAGGTGGATCTGTGATTAGTCTCATAAACTTGTTTCTAATTAATGGCCAATCACAGTCAGCTGGCTCAGACTCTCCGTCCAAAACAAAAGCCTTTGTTATCATTCTTTCTTTTTCTATTCTTAGCTAGCCTTCTGATGAAATCCTTTCTTCTTTTCTTTTAGTATAGTTTTAATATAATATATATCATAAAATAATAAATCAAGCCTTCTGAAACATGGAGTCAGATCCTTGTCTCTTCCCTCATCCTCAAACCTTTGTGAACACAGTCACACAGYGCCTGCTGCATTAACCCCCTCTGGCAGCCACAGTTTTCACAGTTTTTGGTTTCTCCAGGTTCATGGTAACCTCACAAACAGGTTACCAGTTAATTTGCTTCCCCTCATGCTTGTGTGTGACCCTGAGAACCCCTGAGATGGATGGCCCAACAACCACCAGGGCCATCCATCAGCTCTGCCCAGCTCCTGAGGCAGGAGCAGGCACAGCCTCGCGTGGCCTGGGTGCAAAGTGGGAAAAGACTCAGGCCCATGGTTTTCTAGCTGAGCTGATATTGCACCTGCAATAAGAACCTGCAAAGTGAGGCCTCCTGGGGGACAGCTTTTACTTTTGCACCTCTGTAGCTCCTGTGTTCCTTGTGCCACAGCACCAGACAGAGATGTGTGTACGTGCATCCACAGACACTCACAATTAGACAGACACTCATAGCAAGAGACAATTTGCTGCTTCAAAGAGTCCAAGGGCCAGAATTGCAGAGGCATTTGGATGCCTGAGGCTGCACTGAAATGGGACAAGACCCGAGTGAGTTGGGCACATAATTGCTTAGAACAATTTTAAATACTTCTGGGCACACACATGCATCCTCAGGGGTGCAAATTGCCTTAGAAAACCTGGTCCTTGAGCAGGAACAGCAGGAGAGGCATAGGAGAGACCACAGWGCTCATTTGCCATGTGGGAGCAGTGGCAAAGGGAGTACCTGTGACTTGCCTGAGGTTATGTGAGAAGGCAGGGGTAGAACATCCCTTTTTTTCCAGTTTGCTGCTCTCCAGCACCAGCTGTCCCCTCTCCTGTTAGCTGAACAAGGAAACTCCCTCCTGCAGCCCTCAGCTCTCCCTTTCCTGTGCATTTCACCTGGGTCTGGTGTAGCCACCAAACACCAGCCTCAAACCAACCCAAAGAAGTTTCTCAGGACCCCCCCAGCTCCCAGGAGGAGCAGCTACCATTGCAGGCTGCGAGTTTGGCCCCCTCCACCCCTCCTTCCCTCTCCCCTCGGTGTTTTCTGCTATTTCCTTTTGATTTGGAGCTTTGCTGAGCACRGAGTGTGCAGCAGGCTGTGATTACCCTGTGTGGAGCCTTTCCCACTGACAGCATGATGAGCAGAGGCAGAGCTTGGTGCATCCACAATTGAAGCCAAGCAGGAGGCCAGCCCAACACACCTCACTTGCCAATTAAGTGAGTCGATATTGTGCCCAGGGATGATGTTTGTTGTTTGCCTGTGTTGCTAAAACACTTCCAGGCTGTTCAGAGCAATACAGCAACACCATCACCTCCCTGCTGGAGGGATGAGCTCTCCAGCCAAACCCACTCTGAGAGGAACAGCCAGGGAGGGAAAAGGGAACTGGGCACCTCCAGGACCTCTGTGTCCATCAGGGGTTTGTGTGAAGGCTCTTCAGGGTGGGGTTGCTGCCCTGCTCTTTGGTCAGCTCTTGCAGGGAATAGCTCCTCTCCCTGTTAATATTTGAGTTTCAGTTTTGTGATGRGTGTGTGGATGCAAAGGACTGAGAAGGAGATGGCATCTGTGGAGATAAAAACCTGTTCAAGAAGATGGGGGGTAGTGGAATGACACTGTAAAGGAGCCATGGGCAAACCTGGTTCCCAGCAATCCCCTGGTTCTGCACACCCTAGGGAGCTGGGTTTCCTCACTGAGGATGGTGTCTGCAGCCCCCACTGACAGCCCAAGCAGAGGGAATCTGTGACCGTGCTCACAGGGGTCTGAGGATGAGGGAAGAGACGAGGATCTGACTCCATGTTTCAGAAGGCTTGATTTATTATTTTATTATATATATTATATTAAAACTATACTAAAGAATAGAAGAAAGGATTTCATCAGAAGGCTAGCTAAGAATAGAATAGCAAAGAATGATAACAAAGGTTTGTGGCTTGGGCTCTCTGTCTGAGCCAGCTGGGCTGTGATTGGCCATTAATTAGAAACAACCACATGAGACCAATCACAGATCCATCTGTTGCATTCCACAGCAGCAGATAATCAATGTTTACATTTTGTTCCTGAGGCCTCTCAGCTTCTCAGGGGGGAAAAATCCTAAAAAAGGATTTTCATAAAAGATGACTGTGACAGGAATCCAGCAGAGGGAAACTCCAAGGGGTGCAGGATTCTCCCACCTGCCCCRGGAGCAAACCTGGGCACTGCTGCTCACCTGGGAGCCCCTAGGATTTCTGAGGGGCTGGGAGCAAACAGCAGCTCCTACCAGTGATTTTACACTTCCTGAGGGATTTGGAGGCCCCATCCCAGCTCTCAGGTGGGATTCCCTCAGTGGGAACCCCCCCTGCTTGCAGGGGAAGCAAAGGCGAGTTCTTTGTTCTTGGTCAGGCTCATCCTCCTGCTGCAGAGCTCCGGGACTGCCCCAGGCAAACTGATGTTGGTTCTCTCCTGACAAGTTTCTGCCTCGGGTTTATTTCTTTYCCCAAAGTACACAGACAATGTTTTGCTGCCTCTCTGCAGTGACAGGAGGATGTAGATCCGTGAGGCACCTCCATTCCCAAGCAAAGGCAGCTGCAGGGAGATTTTGGGATGGTCCAGCCCTCCCTCTCCATGCGGGGACAGYGGGGTGATGGCAGCACAAGAGAGGAGAAAGGGCCACACACCATTTGASCTCAGATTTGCACCTTTCATCCACTGTTATCAGTGCTAGGGAACATCAGCATCCACAGAGAAMCAGAAGGGGCCACTTATGATGGTGATGCCATTTTGGGTTTTGGTTTTTTCTATGTTCTCTGCATTCTTCACACATACATTTGTAGCTCTGTATCCTATTGTGTAAGTGGCTAATTTCCCCAATAATTTTCCATGGCCTTTCCCTAGGCAAAAAGACAAAACAAGTTCCAGAGCTCAGGGGGTACAAGGCCCCAGTGCTGTYTTGGYTMTTCCAGGAAACCAAAGCCAAGAACAGATAAATTTCCAGATAAATTTCATGGGCAAAGTACAGCTGGTGCAGAGGGAGGAACTCCAGAAAAAAGGCTTGACCTGRAGAGAAATTGTATCACCACATATTGTCCTTCTAATCAGTGCTTTTTATCAATTATGCTAATTTCCTAAACCCAATAAAAATGTACTGACCCATGGGGCATGGGCTTTTGAAGGCATCTTCCCATAACTGCCCCTGAAATCCTTCAAATAAAAATCCACTTTTATATTACCTCCTTACTAAAATKATCACAAAATTTAATTTCCAAGTTGAGAAAACAGCAACAATGGTCAACAACAAGAAAAATTCCTTTAAGCTGAATTCCTCACCAGCTCCCAGGCCTGTGTTTGCTGGTTGGTTTCTCACCATCCTTCCCCATGTGCCATGTTCACTGAAAGCACCTGGTGACCACAGGTGTGGGCCCCCCTCTCCCTTCTCTCCMTCTTCCCTGGGCTTCACCAGGAAGTATTTATTAAGTGTCAAAGTGATAAATGAAAAGTCATATTTTATTGTGAATTATTCCAGCCCTGCAGTGGAGCCCAGATCTATCGCCTCAGAGAGTTATTAACTGCTTACCACRGAGAGCTATAAAACCCTCATCATTTTCTCCAGTCTCTGCTCTGTCAGGGTGAGGGAAAGAGAGCCAGATTATCACACAGAATGCCTCCAAAACCTCCAGACCAGGCCAGAAAGGCTGGAATGATTTCATCAGAGCAGGACAGGTCTCTTGTGAAACACCTTTGCTGGGTTCGGTTCTCCCCAGCGTGTTCTTCTCATTTTCAGCTTGCACCACTCAAGTGCCTTGTGAGAGAGCCCTTGGCAACCTCACTCTGGCAGTCGTGGCTCTGTTTCTTCCCATGCTGGCTTCTTSTCACAAGCACAAAAAGCAAAAAGCAGCTCCAAGGTGCAGTTAGTGCTCTTTTGAATTTCTCTCATTGTGTTTCTCCAAAGACRCCGCAAAGATTTCCAAATAGGAAGTGGTATTCTCACCCCCTTGTTGCTGCACTCCAGATTGAATATGTCACCTTTGTCAGCTCCTTGACCAGGCTGCAGAGCCAATYTCTGGTGCAGTTTCACTGCCTGGAGTGCCTGGAAAGGAGCTGAATTCCTGTTGACACCAATTGAATTTGGAATGTGCTCTTCACTTCTTTGACTTGATGAGAAATGATCCTGACTCCTCGTGTCCTGCAGCCATCTCACAACAAAGACCCCGCTGGTTTTTTCCATGGGCTGCAGAAAGGCCAAGGATTTCCTGCACCCAAAGGCTGCCAAGGCCTGTCATTGCAGCCTGCTGACACAGAGCTGGCCACTTGGACGGTGCAGAGCAGCAGGAACATCTCCTGGCCGGGTTTGTGCATTGTCTTCTTTCTCACAGGTGTTTTCTGTGCTCCTTTGTTTGAATTTTAATCCTGCTCCATGGCAATACCTTCTTTTTCATAGTCTGATAGCCAGAAAGTTTGGCTTTTAGAATTCTACCAGGACATAAAAAGGTTTAGGTGATCAAAGTCTCCTGAATATTCCCCAGAGTTTGTTTGCTGCTGGAGGGTTTTGAGAGGTAGAACAAACCTCTCTCAGGACAATAAATATAACAAAGACAGGATCATCTTCATCCCTTCACATAGATGGGACTTTTCTCTGCAACATGTTCATTTCTGCCTGAATTTTGTGACCTGGGAAGGGAATCAAAGTGCATGCACTGGGTGTTCTTTGAAGCTGAACAGGTTTGCTAGGAAAAAGAGGGATCCTCCTGTGTAAAATCATTGAGAGCAGGTGTTCTGGGCTCACACAAGTGTTTTTTGGGCTCCTCTGCTTTGGATTTTTAATCCTGCTCCATTGCAATACCTTCTTTTCATAGTGCTGATAGTCCAGAACAGGTTGCTTTAGAATCTACCAGGACATAAAAGGTTTTGGTTGATTCCAAAGGTCTCCTGAATCTTCCCCAGAGCTGTTTGCTGCTGGAGGGTTGTTGAGAGGTAGAACAAACCTCTCTCGGACAATAAATATAATAAAGACTGATCATCTTTCATCCTTCAACATAGATGAGACTTTTCTCTGCAACATGTTCATTTCTGCTTGAATTTTGACCTGGGAAGGGAATCAAAGTGCATGCACTGGGTGTTCTTTGGAGTTTGCACAGGTTTGCTAGGAAAAGGGAGGGATCCTCCTGTGGGAATTATTAAAGCCAGTGGATCCAATCCACCATCCTGTAAGATCTATTGATTGGTTCCTCAAGGTCTGGTAGTGCAATGATGGCTAAATTCATGTTTGGAGTTGGACTTCTTAGCTGGAGGTAACAACATCTGAAGCAAGATCAGCCTTCTAGGTCACCCTCAAGTCCAGCAGCCCTTGATGTGCTCCAGACCAGCAGCAGCCAGCTGAGGGCAGTGAGGGGAGCCATAGCTCACAGCTTGGGGACTCTGGGGCAACCTGCCACAGCGCTGCCTCCATTAAATGAAACTCCACTTCTAATTATAAACCCGTAAATACAGCCTTCAACCAATGTGATTTGTGCAGAGAGGGGTCAGAGGGCCGAGCTGGCTCTGGGGATATCAGCAAACATCCCTGGCTGCCTCCCCAGCCTGCCAGGGACACTCAGGCTAAAATGCAGCTGCATTGATGGGAGCTGTGCTGTGGCCTCTGCCCCCAAGAGATATTCTTGTACAAGGCACTGAAAGCTGCAAACACGAGGCCAAACCATCTATTCAGCCTGACAGCTCTGCACAGGGGTTAAGGAGCTCCTGGGCTCCCATCAGCATCGATGAGTGGCTCCAGAGGATCTGCATTAACACTTGGAGTGCCAGGGCCCTAGCTGTTGTAAGTGGCAGCTGTGCCTGGCTGAACATCCCTGTGTCACAGGGGAACCAGCCATCACCCTGATCATGGGGAGCAAGGTCTGTGTCCCTGGAAAAGAGGGACAATGGCAGCTGTGCCTGGCTGAACATCCCTGTGTCACAGGGACAGCCATCACCCTGAAATCATGGGGAGCAAGGTCCTGTGTCCATGGAAAGCTAGGAAATGGCAGCTGGGTGTCACAGGGACAGCCATCACCCTGAGACCATGGGAGCAAGGTTCTGTGTCCCTGGAAAGGGGAACAATGGCAGCTGTGCCTGGCTGAACATCCCTGTGTCACAGGGACAGCCATCACCCTGAGATCATGGGGAGCAAGGTTCTGTGTCCCTGAAAGAGGAACAATGGCAGCTGTGCCTGGCTGAACATCCCTGTGTCACAGGGACAGTCATCACCCTGAGACCATGGGGAGAAAGGTTCTGTGTCCATGGAAAGGGGAACAATAGCAGCTTTGCCTGGCCAAATGTCCCTTGTCACAGGGACAGCCATCACCCTGAGGTCATGGGGAGCAAGGTCCTGTGTCCCTGGAAAGCTGGGAAATGGCAGCTGGGTGTCACAGGGACAGCCATCACTCTGAGACCATGGGGAGAAAGGTTCTGTGTCCCTGGAAAGGGGAACAATGGCAGCTGTGCCTGGCCAAATGTCCCCCTGTCCCAGGGACAGCCATCACCCTGAGATCATGGGGAACAGGTTCTGTGTCCCTAGAAAGGGGGACAATAGCAGCTGTGTCCAGCCAGATGTCCCCTGTCACAGGGACAGCCATCACCCTTAGATCGTGGGGAACAAGGTTCTGCACCTCTGGAAATTTAGGCACTGAAAACTTTGCCTGGCCAAATGTCCCCTGTCACAGGCAGAACCATCATCACAAGTCCACAGCCAGGGCAGCAAGGTTCTGTGGCCCTGGAAAGGGGGACAATGGCAGCTGTGTCCAGCCAAGCATCCCTGTGTCACAGGCAGAGCCATCACAGGGGAACAAGGTTCTGCACCCTTGGAAATCTGGGCAATGAAAGCTTTGCCTGGCCAAATGTCCCTGTGTCACAGGGACAGCCATCACCCTGAGACCATGGCAAACAAGGTTCTGCACCCCTGGAAGGTGTGCAGGTTCCAGGTGAATTTTTTTCAGAGCATGGGATGATAAAGCCTTCTGGTTTGTTCTCTAGAAACCCCTGTGGTCAAACTGGAGCTGTTGCTGTAAATGATGCAGGTTTGGCTTGAAATTCTAATCTTGGCTCTCGTGCTTTTCTAGTGTGTGTTTCTTAAATAACCCCCAAGAGTGGTGCAGGTTSCTCTGCAGGGCTGCAGAGAYTTTGTGTGAGCCACAGTCAGTCCTGGGGGCTCTCTGGTCAGACAGAACCTGTGGGCTGCTCTGCTCTGGCCTCTTGCACTTCTCAAGCTCAGAAAAATGCAGTGACTGACCTCTGCACTGAGTCTAACAAGCTGTGGTTCCTGCCATGCTCCCCTGGTTTGGATSTAAGTGATGGAGAATTAGCCCTGCTCTTTGGTCAGCTCTTGCAGGGAATAGTTCCTCTCCCTGTTAATATTTGAGTTTCAGATGCYATTTAAATATTTCAGTCTCAGCTTGCAGCCCCTGAGCCCTTGGGGTATTAAGATAGCAAAGGTGACAGAGACAGAATGAAAAATCAAAATCAGATTGTCTCTCATTTGATATAATTTCCCTTGGACTTAAACTGTGAGGGAAAGGGGACAGGACTGCTCAGACATAAACTGCTCTGCTGATTGAGATGACACAGTCGGTTTGGCTTTGCTCCAGCCAGCTTGATTTTGGGCTTGTTTTCCCTGGAAATGGGTTGTRCAGCTGCAGGTGCTTTGACACCCCAACTTCTGGACATCTCAGCCAATTCCAGCCCTGTTTGGTGGATGAGTAATGGCCATAAACAGGATGATGTCCAGACARATCTCACAGAAGTAGCAGCAAGGAAGAGGAAAGGGACCTCCTAAGGCTCAAAGTCCCAGTTCCAACTTCTTCAGCTGGAAGAATACATCCAGAACCTTGCCAGAGTTGAAAAAGCTCCAGCAAGAGCTCCCAGGCAGTGAAGAGTGAAATACAAAACAGTTTAAAAMTTTGATTTAACCGTGCCTGTGTTAAAGAATTTCATCTTTATTTACCTTCACAGCAGTACAGGATCCAGCTGGCTGGAAGGAGTGCAGGCACCTCACGAGAGGCTGTCTGACCCCAGCCCCCCTTGGACACGGGCAAGGTGGCCAACAACCATTTTATGGCTGGACAGCTGAAGCAAAGACAGATTAAATTGTGTTCTGTGAGTCCCACAGGGTGGCTGCTTGATTGTCAGCCAGCTCTCTCTTGCTTTCTTGTCTCTAATTCAATTCTTTGATCAGAGGCTCTGGCTTTTGTTTCTATAGCTTGTCCAAGCTCCTTGTTGTTGTTTCCAGCAGCCTGGTTACAGCTCTGCTGTGCTGGCACCATCATTGTTCCTCTCTGCAGGATGGGATGTACGTCTGAGTAATTCTGTGCATGAGTTGTCTTTCTCTCAGAGATGTTTCTGTGATACTGAATAAATTGCAGCACACAGCTTATTAGAGAAACAACAAAAAAAAACCCCATCAAAAACCTTCACAAGGCAGTTCAAAGAAGCAAGCAGCAGAGTCTGACAYAAACAAGCTGTAGGGACACAGTCAGGAACTTTCCTGCTACTTTCTGGGACAGATTTGCCAAAGCCTCTGCTCCCTGGGTTATCACATGGCCAGCTCTGGGTCAATCCCATTTACAATCTTGTTTTCASCCTCTGAACTGCACAGCCAAGGCCATCCTGCCCTGCAAGGTGGGATAATCCCAGAGCTGCCCTGCACAGGAATTCAGGCCAGCTCAGAGCTGTGTTCTGGAAGGATCCCCCTCTTCAGGTGCTTTTCCCTGCTGCCTCTGAACACCAGGGGGGTTTCACAACCTGTGGGAGATATCCCAGGCCAGCAGCCTTCCCATCTCTGGGTATCTGGAGCAGGAAGCACTTCACACCCTGCTTTTTTTCATTTTTGGATATAACAATTTCCACTCCCCTGCACCTCTTAGCAATGCAGCTAAAATCCTTCCCAGCTAAAAATCAGATTCACTAAGAGTGTCTTTATTGATTTACAGGGTTCAGCTTTATGAACATCTCCAGTATTTCTTTTTGGTCAAAATAAAGCAATATTAAGCACYGTAGCAATAAATCCAGGGCACCCTCTTCTCTCCAGGGTGCAAGGTTATCCAAATGTATTTATCATTTACCAACAGCACTATTTAAACTACAATATTTGACAGGAGTGGTTGTGTCAGGTGTGATGGAGTGTGGCTTATAAAAGGACATTAAGAGAGACTTTGCATTTGTCCTTCAAACATAAAGTCGATTTTTGCATGATTGGTACTTCAGAGCTCATCTCCAGCACAAGATGAACTGGGAGCAGCACTCGGGGAAGGCAAATGGCTGGGACCTGGTGGCTSCCTGTGCTCAGGTCTCCAGGAGGGCTCTGCCCCTCTGCAGCAAAGGTGCTTCAGAACAGGAGTTCASCCAGGCTGCTCTGCAACCTCCAGCTGGGATTTTCCACAGGAGGTCATGCCCCTCCTGGAGGATTTRGAGTTGGAGGCAAAAGGTTTTGACTTTACCAGGCAGCCGTGCCTTCATTACACCCTGCAGGAGCCAGCAGTTCCTGTAAACAAGCCCAAACCTGGTTCTTTTGCTTTCTCCTTTTAATCCAAGAGTTACCCTGGTGTGCACAGGAGTTTTCTTTCATCTCAGGAGCCCTTCAGGGCACCAGCCCTGAACAGAAACGTTAATGCCTCATCACACACAGTGAGTGGCTGTGGGCAGCTGGGTCAGGAAGTGACCCTTGCACCAAATATGATTGATAGGAATTCCCTGTGGAGCTGGGGAAAAGATGGAGAGAGCTGTAGGGAAAGCACGAGCTCGGTGTGAGGTCCAAGGTGCCAGCCACGCGCAGCCTGTGGGGTGTGGAGTGAAGGACATGTGGAAAATATCCCCTGGCCACAGCACAGGGAAYCAGGAAAATAAAGCCTGATACTGGAAGGGCAATGAGAAATGTGCCTGCAGAAAGGCTTTTGCTAAAAATGGACTGTTCCATTCGAGGGAAYGAGGAAAAGTGTAGCCCCTGGATAAAGTGGTGTTTACACATCTCCATCTGGTTGTCACAACTCTCTCGCCCTGTTCTGCAGCCCTGGTTCTCCTCCTGTTAGGCTTTGTGTTTTCTCAGATGACTGCATCTGCGTAAGCAGTWAGAGAAATGATATAATTGTTAGATGTGATGATTGTTTAGTAATKAAATATAATTATTATGTAATCATAARAAGAATCATGAGAAACTACATTGGGAACTTAAGGGGCTATGTTTAGCTGGATCTATGTATACAATAGAACAATATAAGTTTAATAATTAACATGTAAGTTATGTAACGGTAGAATATAAAAACTCATGCSTCTCAAATGTATGGATGAAGTCAGATTTAAGGTGAAAAGTACCTCCTGACTTCCARAGCTCTTAATAAAAGCACTGACATAYATTTGCCTGCGTGATTATATGTTTCCGAACKCTAACACTCCTGGGAGGGTCTGTCTGGCCAGGGCAGTGGATCCTGGCCATGGAGCTGACAGCTGATGTGAGCATCCTGGAGCTGGTGCTAATTAGTGCCAGCTTTGGGCTGCAGCCTGCTCTGGGGGCTGCACAAACACAGAGCAAACCCCAGGGGCTGCCCAGCCAGGCAGGGACAGCAAAGTGCTTTGCTCAAAGGCAACTGGTGGCAGAGGCAGAGCAGGCAAAGTCTTCTCTGTTCCCTCCTGCAGTTCTGCTGTTGAATTGAAGAAGCAGTTCCAGGCTATAGGTGGGGTGGAGAGATAGAAATATTTAAAAAATAGAAATGGAAATAAAAAAAAAAAAGCCAGAGCACTCAGGTGTTTCATTATTCCTCAGGTGACTCTGAGCTGGAGTGGCTGGGTTTAGCTGGTAGGAGGCATTAGTTTTGTAATCCCTTGTTTGCAAATTGTGAAGCTCTTGGCATGTTCTGGGATCTTAAATGACTCTCATAATCTATTTACCAGTGCTGTGAAGTTCCTCCTTTTATACCAGATTATGGTAATAATGGTAYTGTGCAGCAGATGAAATTAGTTTTTCTACACAGTTTTGTTTCATCCCAGTGGCTAAATGTGTGAAATAAAAGGTGAAATGGGCAATATTTTCATGGGTAAGCCAGTTCCCTCCCACATGCACCCTACAAACACATATGCTTCCTCATATCCTGGGGACAAGCTGACTGCCAAGCAATGCATGACAGAACTGTGAGAAGCAAGAGATTTTTAAAATTTAGATGTGCCAATAGGGTAATTTTTGAGATTTATGAAGTTTCAGACAATTGGGGACTGTTAGGAGCATCTCCCATGGGCTGGCACCTGCCATGGGCTGTGGCAGCCCTGAGGGATGCTGGGCTCATGCCCATTTTCTTTTCCCACTGGCACACTGCAGCACAAGGCTCTCCACAGAGRTGTGAGGGCTTGGATGTGGCTCAGGATCCTCTGTAGCCCAGCTCTCCTTGGGAAGTGTTTACAGGAATAAACTCTTCTCTCATCCCTTTTTGTGAGCCTGGCCTTTGCAGTGAGGAGGTACCAAAACCCAACAGTGAGGATGTCCCTCAGTAAAAACTGACATTTTTTCCCCCCAAAAAATTAACTTAAAAACCCCCTAAGTTTTCATAATCTTATTTGGGATCATCACTGGTTGGTCATATTGAATTAAGTCCCTCCCATGCAAACTTTACCTCCTGTGATGCATTTTGGTGCAGGCAGAACTCAGACTATGGATCTTTATCACACATCCCAGATTTGCCTGGACAAACATCCAGACTGAGTCAGCTCACAAATTTCCAGAGAAGATTTTGTTTTTTTCATGTTCTGAACAGATATCAAACTTTATCTCACATTTTACATGGAGTGGGCCAATCCMAATTTCCCTCCTTAATCGGGGATTTCTGCAATCGTCAGCATCCTAAAAATGAGGCCAGGGTAGAGCAAAGTCTTTTCTTAGCCTCACCAGCACGTTCTTTAAATTTAATCTGAAAGATTTCTATCAGGGAGTGGAGAGAGATGGGGAAGAATGTTGTTTGGGAGGGGGGGGAGAAAGTAGGTCAGACAGAAAAGTGTTTTATTGTTCCCAACTCCTGGCGTGCGCTCCAGGAAAGAAACGAAGCTTTGTTGAAGCACTTTGCTCAGCTCTCCTTGCACTTGTGAACATGTCATGGTAAAAAAGCCTTCAGAGCTGCCCAGGAGCGAGCTCAGCCCCAGCCACCTCAAGGGCTGAGCACAAAAATGCTTTGTGGGATGAGCCTTGACCCTCAGAAACACCAGGARTGACTGAGAGGAAGGATCTTCTACACAGAACCATCTCAGAAGCCCCTCCAGCACCCTGGATTCCCCCAGAGGACATTGCCAGAGCTGTGAGGAGCAGCAGGTTGATTTTCCCCTGTTATCCCATGAATTTCCTCCCTGGGTTAAGGAAGAGACTCCTTCTCTCACCAGTCCCTGCCTCACTGGTACCCTCAGAGCCCTGGGGTTGGGGTTCAAGGCCAGGAGAAACTAAGCAGCACTCCCTCTCTCCCTGTGCAACCCACTGGGATGGGGTGGAGAATTAAAGTGAAATGTACAGGTTGAGGTGAGAACTGTTTAATAATCAAAAATAAAGTAAAAATGCAGTAATAATGGTAAATTATAATAATAAAGAAAAAAAAAATCCATGCAGCTGCWCACCACCCACTGACCAATGCCAGACTGGCCCTTCTGGGTAACTCTGCCCAGCTTTTATACTGGGCAGGACATTCTGTGGTGTGGAATATCCCTYTGGCCACTTTGGGTCACCTGCCCCACCTGTGTCTCCTCCAGGTTTCTTCCTCCAAACCTGAAAAAAAGTCCATGATTTAGGGGTAAACACAACTTAGGAGAAGCCCAAAGCCTCAGTGTGTYATCAACACCACTCTCATCCCCAATCCAAAGCAACAGCAGCTGGGGAGAGTTTAAGTCTGCCCTGGCTGACACCAGGACACCCCCAGCACTGAGCTGATGCAGCCAGAGCCTTGTTTTTCTTGTTTTTTCCAGAAAAGCAGCACCTGGAAGCACCTGGAAGCACACACAGCTGGAAGGGAGGAGGAACAGGCCCCACATGGAGTTGGATAAACCCCATTTAACTTGAGATGYGTGACAAGGTTGTCCCTGAGTGCTGCTGGTGAGGAAGGGACTGGCTGCAGAGTGCCCAGCAGCTCCTGTCACACCCACAGTGCCACCCCAGCAGCTGGCAGCAGCAGGGAGGAGCACAAACCCAAGCCTTGGCTGCTGAATGGACCCATCTCCACTGGTTTCCAGTGCTGGGGGGGGATTTCAGCTCAGCCTTGGGGTTTACACAGGACAGGGTGGGTGTGCACACGGGGTTTTATCCCTCAGTGGGATTTTGGGCAATAATCRTGGGTCATTTTCATGCACTGCCTCGTGTCTCAGCTTCATTCATCACCAGTGTGATGGCCAATTAGTCATCTCTAACTATTAAGCAATGCTAACAGCTACTTTAAATGCWGGCAGAGCCTTAATCTGGTTCTAACTCAGATGGACGCTGATACTTGTAATTAGGCCATCAAACAGAGGAGAAATGTGATAGGTTTATAGCTGAGGGAACCTCTGCATTGAACTAGTTGAGGGATAATTATGTATTATCTTTATTACCATGGACCAAGTTAGTAAATATTGGGTCATGCTGTTGCATTTGGGGTGTTAAATATCATGGATTCAGGCTAAACTGCAGATTTTGTGATGCTGGGGGATGCTGCCTTGCCAGAGCATCCATCATGAGTCAGGTTTCCTGGGAAAGGGGTGTCAGGGCTTCCCTACACCCCACCYAGCTGTAGCCAATTCCTTTTACAAATCCATCCTCCTCTGATGGAATTTAGAGCTGATCCAGGCCTTGTTCCATGGGTAAAACTGAATAAAATTCTTCCATAAAGAAAATCAAAATTAAAAAAAGGTTGAAGGAGCCATTGCAATAAACACACATTGATACACATCATGAATATGCCTCCCCAGACATGCCTTGGCCTGRGTTGTGTGTGTGACAGAAATCAGATAAACACCTCCCAGCTTTTGATCAGAAAATGTGAACTGAACCTTTCCCTCACTGGAGGAGCTGAGAACCTGCTGGCTCYCTTCTTTGGAGATTAATAAGAAGGRAAGGGGGGAATTGGAGAGAAGTTGTTTTGAAAGCAGAAGCTTTCTATTCCAAAATGATAAACAGGAAAAGAGGAAAAAAAAGATCAGTGTCAAAATTCATTGGAGGGGAGGAAGAAAAATATGGAAATGAGTTAAAAGTGAATGTGTGTCTTTCTCTGGAGATGCTTCTCTGTTTTCCTGCAGCCTTATTAATCAGCCTGTTCCTGTCTCTGCTGTTCCAAGAGGCAAGGGAGAGCAGSAACCCAGGGCACCAGACTGTGAGAGCGAGGCCACAGGACACCCTGCACATGTATTTACAGCATTAATATTGCTKTTCTTTCATTCCAGCTTTAATCAACCTCCTTTCCTCCTGATGAGCTGCTCTGTGAGGTGTTGGCCTCTTGCAGGGAGGTGCTGTGTTCTCTTGGTCTCTCTTGGTGGAACTCCACATTTGGGACCTCACTGAGAGAATCCTTTCTAATTCCCAAGCTGGGCTGATGCACCCAGGAAGGGATTTTGCTGACGCAACAGAAGAGATTGCCAGGGGTAGGAACTCTCTGGAGAAACACAAATGGATTCAACTAACAGCCTCAGTGAAAGGATGGATACTCTTAGGCAGGACAGGCATTATTGCTGAGTCACAGAGATTGTGCCAGGGTAGGAAGCTTTTGGGAAACATGCAACACCCCAGTGAGGATCTGAAATCTTGGGGCAGGAAGGATTTTGTTGAGCACAGAGGAGTGTGCCAGGGGTAGGGACTCTTTGAGGGAAACTATGCAACAGCCTCACGTGCACTAAGGATTGAAATACTAGGGGAAGCCTATGGACTTAGTAACCCAAGGTTCTTATTTGTTTTATTGACCACACGAGGATGTGCCAGCGGTAGGAACTCTTTGAGACAACACAATGGATTCATTGCAACATGCCGTCTAGGGATCTGAAATTCTGGAGCGCAGGCATGTTTGTACTGACACAGGATTGCCAGGGTAGTGAATTCCTTTGGAAACATGCAACTAGCCTCAGTGAGCGGATGAAATCTCGGGCAGCTCAAAGGATTTGCTTGAGCACAGAGGATGTGCCAGGTGTAGGAGACTCTTTGGAGAATCATTGCAACAGCCTCATGAGGATCGACTGATTATCTCAGGGCAGAAGGATTTATGTTGATCACATAGAGTATTGTGACCAGGGGTAAAGGAACTCTTTGAGGAACATGCAACAGGCCTCAGTGAAGGATGGAATATCTCAGGGCATGAGCAAGGATTTTTTATAACCACAGAGGATGTGCCAGGGCGTTTAGGTGAACTCTTCTGAGAAACACAATGGATTTCATTCGCAGCCTCTGACGTAGGATCTTGATAATTCTGACCTGGGGCAGCAGGATTGTACTGATCACAGAAGATGTTTGCCAGGGGTTTTAGGAACTCTTTGAAGGATATCTGCAACAGCCTCAGTGAAGGATGCTGAAATTCTCAAGGCAGGCATGCGACCACGTGTTCCTCCTCTCCATCCCTGCAGCCCCAGCAGAGCCACCAGGCTCTGATGGCACCGAATTCCCTGCTGCTCTCTCATCCATCTTCTGTTCTGCTTTTGATGTCAGGCTCCAGGTTTTCAGGGTCAGCTCCTCTGCCTGCCTCTCCATATGGAAATGCTTCAGTGAGGCGTGGAACAAATCCATAATGACTGGGGTGTGGGGCTGGCTCTGTGGGAAGCACTAATGAAGCAGCAGGCCCCTGATGTTCATTAAACCCAGGGAATGCCCTGCAGCTCAGCAGCAATTCCAGCTCTAAAATTAAAGTGGAAACACAAGGAGGGGTCTCCARGCATTGGCAAAGGTACCTCCAGACAGCCTGGCCCGTGTCCAGAAGTGCTGCCAAAACAAAGGAGGATCTGGGATGAAGGAAGATTTAAATGGTGGAAAATCCATAGGTGAAATGTTTGCCTCCTCAAATCCTGCTCCAGGCTCCTCCAAAGGAAAATATGGAGAGCTTCTCAGGGCCAGACAGCTTTTTTTGAAAGATAAAACAGGCAGAATAAATTAAAGTTGATCCAAGGATTTACTTAGGYTGCTGTCTTTGGTCCACATCAGGTTGCCTCCAGTTTGGAGGCAGCCCCATGGTTTCASTCTGGGATAATACAGACTGAGGGYTGTGCAGGGCTGTGTCACCCAACTRTCMCAGMCATTTCTTTTATGAAAAATCCTCTCTCAGGATTTTTCCTGCTAGAGCTGAGAAGTTTCAGCAACAAGATGTAAACCAYGATTGTCTGCTGCTGTGGAATGCAACAAGTAGAKCTGTGATTAGTCTWGTGTAGATGTTTTAGTTCAGTGACCAGTCACAGCAGAGCTAGCTCTTGCAGTTTGTCAAAGCCAGCTSGTTTGTTATCATTCTTTACTTTTCTATTCTTAGCTTAGCAAGCTTCTGAAAAGCTCTCCTGCTTTTTCTTTTTAGTATAGTATAGTATATGTATAAATCATAAAATAATAAATCAARCCTTCTGATCATAGAGTCAGACCTACATCTCTTCCTTCATCCWGAAACCCCTTGTGACCTCCGTCACAACCCAACAGCTTTTCTGTGGCATCTGAAACCTTGTYCTACACTGTTCAGCCATTCCCTCAAGCTCTGGAATCAGATCTGTGCTGGATCCGTGCTCGTTCTGGGCTGAGATCCATCTGAGCTGCCCTCAGGTGTAACTCAGAGCTCCAGCAGAGCAAAGCACTCTGCACTGTCCCCATGCAGGTGTYCCTSCTGCTGCTGCTGCTGCCCCTCCTCTGGGCTCTGCTACACACTCAGCTCTGCTCTCCTGGGCTCCTAACACAATTATCTTGTCTGGGAAGAAGAAACCTTCCCCCTTCTTATGTTTGACACAGCAAGAGCTGTGTATTTTGGACTCTTTGGGTTCTGCCTTTCATCCCAATCTCATCTCATTCGCTTTTACCTTTTCAGGAATGAATAYCCCATTTATCTCCATCTCCTCTTTCACTCATTATTTTCTTTTTCTGAACCTTCTTTTATCCCATTCCTCACTTCTCTTGCTGTTTACCAGCCCCTCCCCACCTCCTTCTCTATATATCTTACAGGGTTGCTTTACTTCAGCTTTGCAGTTTAGTGGATTAATTTTATTAGTTTCTTTTGTGTGTGTCTAATTGACATGCAGTTTCAAACTCTATTTCATTTCAGCAGTGCTGACCTTTATCCCCTTGCAGGCAGAGGGTTTTTTTTCTCCAGCTAATACCTTCACAACCTTGCTGAAAACAAAAATGCAACACAATTTTGCTCAAGGGTGTGGGGAGTTTAGGACAGCAGCAGGAATCACCCAGCAATGGAGAACAGAGCTGGCTTTTCTTTTGCTACCCCCAYCTAACCATCAATGAGGCAGYTGAAGAGAGTTCATTTTTCTTCCCATTTTATTTCTGACAAAATCTCTTTCCTCCTCTGGGAATGTCATTGCCACAAAAGGAACAAAGCACTGTATGGGAACACCTGAGCCTGGCCCTGGTGGTGTGAGCTGTCTCTGACAACAGCAAGAGAAATTTGTTTCCAAGGAAAGTGCAAAACCCTCCTAAATGAGGCTTTGGGGAGATTCCTTCTTCCTTTGCCTGGAGGACCTGGGTTTGTTCTCCAGCACAAAACTTTCTTCCTTCCAGAAAACCCCAGGAAGCTGCAGTTCCTGTGCCCATCACCATCATTCCAAGCCTCTCTGGGGCCTCACAGGACTGAAATCCAAATGGAAATTCCCWGCTTGGCTTTGCTGTCCATCTGGTCAGAAGGAAGTGAGACCAACCAGGAACGTGGGACAATGCTCCTCTTTCCTCACAGCCCTTCTAGAAGACCTGAAATGGACCTTTTGGATGGAAAAACCTCTTGGAGCCTTTTGGCTCTCCCTGACACTGACTCTGCTCCAGAGCAGGTCCCACTTTGCCAGGTGCTGTCCCTGCTTGGAGACAACACATTTCTCTCTCCTCCTTATTTCCTCACCCAGCAGAGCAGAAACGGCAGTTGACAGCCTTTTTTATATAAGATGTTTTCATTATAATTTTAATGGGCTAATTTCTTTCCCTGAATTGCCATAATTCAGATTTAATGAAACATGTCTTATAAAATTAAAAAAAAAATACAATAATAAAGTGGAACGCCCCATTAAGCTGAAGAACAAGGAAATAACATATGTAGAGATCTGATCACTCTGACCCTGCCATCCCAGCGATGCCAGCAGCAGGCAGGCACGTGCTCTACATCCCCAAGGGTGGCTGTGCTTCCCACCAGGAGAAAATAGATAACAAAATAATATTAAATAAGTGGATTTGTGAGGGGAGCTGGTGGTTCCTCCCATCACGCCTCTGCCTGAGTTCAYGTCCAGTGCTTTTGGTTATCAGTCATTGCTAGCATCACCTAAATGGCATTTTCTTCCTGTCTTCTGGATCCTGCTCTGAGATCACATTCCTGAGCTCCAGGAAAACAGGGATCTCTATCTCCAGCTGTGCCAAGAGGGGCTGCAGTGCTGGATTCTGGGGGCTGCTCAGTGGAGCTACACATCCCTGAGGAATGAGAGTACCCCAAAAGGGGCTTTAGACAGATCTTCCTCTTGTTTCTTCTTGACATCCACTAAGAMTCATAAAATCATGGGATTCTTAAGTTTGGAAAAGCCCTCTAAGATCATYGGGTCCATTCTTTGACCAAACACCACCACATGGATTAAACMACAACAYTGAGTGCACATCCAGTCATTTCCTGAGCACTTAGAGAACCATAGATCTCGTGGTTTTGGCCTCCTTAAGACCCATGTACACASAGAGAGGTGATCTTTAAGACCTTTGATGATCTCTTCTCAGTCCTGTTAGCCAGGAGCTCAGAGTGACACGGGTGAGGAATATTTATGGGATGTCTCCCAGGTGTCTCTGAAAAATCCCGCCACTCCCAGCTGCTCCCTCCCTCCCTCATACAATGAGGGAGCAGCTTTTGGAGAATTCCTCCCTGAAAATGCTGACCTCCAGCCACGAGCAAAAGCAATCAAGGGATGGAGTTTATTGTGATGCTGAGTCAACAGGCGAGATTAATGCTCCCATTTCATCTCACGGCCCTTCATCTCTGTGTTTCACATCAGGCACCGTAAAATATCGCCCTGAGCACGCTGCCCGTGGAAAAACTGTCAAGGAAAAGAAGCTGTTTGCAAGCAYCAGCCCAGGGAGAGTCACAGCACTCAGCACTCAGCCCCCTCTGTGCTCTGCAGCTGTCTGGGTGGTCAGGCCAGGGTGGTCTGGAGTTCCATCCCAGAGCAGGGATGGCCCAGCTGACCGAGACCCAGCTCTGCTCATCTCCTCCTCTGCTTCCAAGGGGATCCCTTTGCTGCTGACAAAACTAAAACGTGCAATTGGGAAAATCATAATGGAAGGAAGAAGGGATGTCCTCAAATTTCAAGCAAATCAGGCCCTCAGGGGGCAGGAAGGGGGTGGAAAGAAAGCTCCTGCTYTCTGTGCAGTTCCTGCCCCTGGAAGTTGAGTTCAGCTGCTTGGGGAAGGGAGGCAGTGGTGAGACTCTGCAGAGGGTGTCACAGCCACAGATGTGGGCTGGAACTCCTTTTCCTCAGCCACTGGAAATCTTCCATCACCCCAGGAGTGCCTGTTACCCATGGAGAGAGAGCTGCTGTTATGTACAACCACTTCCAACCTGTGAATGCTGGAAAACAACATGGTCTGACCCTATATATTTCTGAGACATTTGAACTAGCAAAATCCAAAGAGATTAATTGGAGGTTTCTTTAAAAATAAATCCAAGGAAGAGAGAAGGAATATTTATCCAAGATTTAACGAGGTAGTTATTGCTGAGTAATTACWTCTTAGCAACTTATTTACAGGAGAGGGAGGTTGTGGAAGTTCACTTTACTTGTCTTGGTTAATTAGGTCCTGTTTCTTGGGATGAGCTAATTGGACATTCAGTGAGATAATGAAATAAATGCCATGTCATATAAAGAGTTAATTAAAAATAAAGAAACATTCACCCTTCTGGAGGCCCAGAGCTGGAGTTGATGCAATATTTGGGATGCAGTTCTTTTCTGYGGAGAAACACGGCTTGGCACAAGTGTGACTTGGCATAAATGTTTGTGGGAGCACAGYTATTTGGATGGAAATTTTGCCTGGAAGATTTATGAGGTCAGGGAAAGAGAAAGAAGAACGCAAGGCTGTTACCTGGGCTGCAGGATGCAGCTTTTCAAACACTGCTTTAGGAGATGGCAGCACTCCCACTGTAAATTAAGACCTTGAATAGCAAAAATGTTTTCACCCCAGGAGCTGCTGGTTCCTCTGTCCTTTGCAGCCAGGAGGGGAGGTGTGATTTAAACATCATTGTTTTGTGTCCAGGAACAGATGGGTTGGCCATGCAAGGTTGCAAGGTCGGCAATATGGTGACTGCTGACTCTCCTGTTTTGCATTATGAATGCCATGGAAAACCTGCAGGAAGCTGCTCAGCCAGCYTCTGCAGAAGAATGTAATTCCTGGACAAATGAAGTAGGACAAAAACTTGTAAATCCACTGAGAAATGAGTGTATGMCTTGTGTCTGATTGGAAGAGAGAGAAATTGCTGATGTACAGTGCTCACCATGGGAATTGTAGGAGAGAAATCCATAATTGGAATGGTTTTTGTCCTTCTGCTTATTCCTCTTGAGGGCTGAATGGACTCTGGGAGGGGCAACAGCAGTGCTGGAGCTGGGCATGCTCCCCTGGGAGACACCCAGTGCTTCTGGTGCCARTGAGGGGCAGAACAGGACTTGCACYTTGGGTAGAGGAGGKCAAATCTTGCTGRGCACATCTGCTGGCCAAGGAGTTTCTTAGTGATGGTCTCAGCTCACTGTGGAGATGGAGCTGGGTCGTTCTTGGGGCTGGGTTGTTTCTTGGAGCTGGGTCATTCCTTGGAGCTGGGTCATTCTGTGGACCTGGATCCTCCCTGGGGCTGGATTGTTCCTTGGAGTTGGGTCATTCCCTGGAGGTGGGTCATTCCCTGGAATTGGGTCCTTCCTTGGATCTGGGTCATTCCTTGGGTGCTGGGTCATTCCTTTGGACTTGGGTCCTTCCTTGGAGTTGAGTCCTTCCTTGGAGCTGGTCATTCCTGTGAGGTGGGTCATTCCTTGGAGCTGGGTCCTTCCTTGGAGTTGAGCCTTCCTTGGAGCTGGGTCATTCCTTGGGGCTGGGTCATGGAGGTGGTTCCTGTGCTGGATCATTCCCTGTGGCTGGATCATTCCTTGGGGCTGGGTCATTCCTTGAGGCTGGATCATTCCTTGGAGCTGGGTCATTCCCTGGGGCTGAGCCATTGGAGCTGGTTCCTGTGGCTGGATCATTCCCCTTGGCTGGATCATTCCTTGGGCTGAGGTCATTCCAAGGCAGTTCTCATGTCCTCCAAGCAGGAGCCCCAGTTCCCTGCTGGAGCAGGGCTCTCCTGAAGGTGTTTGTTTCCTGGTGTCAAGTCCTCAGCTCTGAAGTTATTTTAATGGGCATATTTCTGCATTTCTGGCACCATCTGCTCCTCTCTCTGATTATTGATGCAAGGAGGGATTAAGAGAAAGTCTTTTCCCTCCTTCAGCAAGAAGGGAGTTATTAGTGCTTCAAACACACGCACCAAGTCTGTTCTGTGTGCCCAGCAGCAGCTGGCATTTCCTCTCTGCCTTYCTCTCTGCAAACTGGGGAGGAAATCTCCCAGTTGGAGATCCAGGGCTGGGAGCTGTGCTGGGAGCTGCTGTTTGCTTCTGTTTTCCCAGGAKGTTGTTGGGTGTCCCAGACACGAGGCTGTCTGCAGGTTCTGTGGTCAGCAGAGCGGGGCCTGGCTCTGCAGTCCTTGCTGGGAATGTCCTGGGAGCCACACATGGGTGGATGGAGCAGAGAGGGGAGGGAACTCCCCAAGTTCACCCTTTGTGGAGAGCAGCTCCTGTCCCCTGTGTGATTGTTATTCCATCCCACATGGAGAAGGTCAGGCCCAGCCATGAGAGGAAGGCTGAGATCTCAGCTGGGCCAAGGAGTGCCTGGAATCCCAATGAGTGCCAGCAAGGGGGACATGCCATCAATAAAACATCCCCTGTGACAAATTCAAGGGACCAACAGCAGGCACCACAAAGAGGTCGAATGAGGGAACCATCTCCAAAATCTCACCCTCAGCTTTGGTCCTGATTTTTTTTTCCAGCCAACCTGATCACCCAAAGTGCAGAAAGGTGGGAAACAAGACTACCTAGAGGTTTAAAAATCTGCATCAAAATTCACTGCCAGCTCTACTCTGAGTGGGTTTGTTTCTTCTGTGCATGTCAAGCCATTCCTTGGCCACATTAAGTCCATATGGATAGAACTCCTGACACTGGAATATAGCATGGGCTGGGTATGACATGACACCTGGGATGACATCTGGGAGACACCTGCATAYTCTGGGATGGACTGGGACTCTGCAGTGAGGTGCATCCCATAATGACCCACACATGGGGGGAATGTCTCCAGCTCTCCAAGTGCTGGGAAAACATCTCATGGGCAGTTCTCCTCTGTGGGATGCTCTGCACCTCATGTGGGTCCACRTCAAGCTAATTCTCTGAGGCAGCGATGGGAAAATCCAAGGAAGATTTTGGGCAAGTTGTCCAGGAAAGAGAGCAGAGTCCTTGGCTGTAGCAGGTCATGGACAACTACACTTGGATGTTGAGTGACTCTGGACTGTGTGGCTGGGCTTTCCTGGGGGTTTGTGCTGTTCTGCCCTGGTCACCTCTGTGGTGGAGCTGGTGGCAGCTGTGACAGCAGTCAGCTCAGAAAGTCACCATGCCCAGGCTGGACAAGCCCCCAAAGTCCAGCTTGGAGGAGAAGTGCCAGGAATGCTTGCAGATGGAGGGCTGGACTCAGGATTCAGTCTGAAGGACTTTGGGGTAATAGGAAATGCAGGGCTGGCTGTGGCTTGTTTAACATTCACAGCCTGGCTGGTATTTCCTGGCACAYGTGTTTGCTGAAAGGTCAGTACACAATCTCACAGCTTCTCCACACATTTTCTGTGGGCCTGGAGTGAGCAGTGGTGCTCACTCACCCGTGGCAAGCAGAGAAACCATTAATCAGCAGAAGCAGTTAAAACAAATACTCTGAGCAGCTTGGACTAAACCCAGACAGCAGCGGTGGGTTCAAAGCTGCTGCTTCTGGTTTGAAGCTGGCTTTTCCTCRAGGAGTCATCAGGGGATGGAATAAAGATAACAACATCTGAGTGCTGGGAGTGTGTGTCCAGTGGGGCTCAGTYGGGGAAAAGAGGAGCAAAGAGGGGAAGAGAGGGCTGGCAGAGACCTGGGAGAGGAGAGGAGAAAGATCCATCTGCTTACACTCCCTGGATGCTCTGGAGAGAAAAGTGGGCACTTTGATTCATGTGCCCAGCTGCTGGTGCCCACTTTAGAGGAGAGACATCACTCTGCTGTCTCTGCTGGCAGGRCCAGCAGTGCTTTTGAGACTCCCAAGGTGACTTGAGCAGGGTAAACATGAAATCTGTGTTTAGCCTAATAACTCCCATCCACCTGGGAGGAGAGATGGATTGGAGCAAAAGGACAAGATGTCACAGATGGAAATGCCTTCCATTTCTTTATTAACTGGGTCTTGCAGCAGTGTGACAGAGCACTGTGAGACAAAAAGAGAGAGAGCTGGAGGGCACTCAGCCAGTGGTGAGCAGTGGGAGGGCAGCTGGACACCATGTCCCTCTGCTGGATGGCTTGTCCCTGGCAGAGCCAGCTCTGTGTGTGGTGCACATCCAGCCCAACAGCCCAGCCTGGCTGCTGACCACTCTCCATGGCTGTGCTGCTGGCCTTCCCAACACCCCTGTGAGGCCAGACTTCCTTGTTCTGTGGGTTTTTTGGCAGGTAGAGGGAGGATGGGTCAGTCTGGTTTGAGCTCCTGTCAGTGAGGTGAGGAACAGGCTCAGCCTGAGCCAGAGATCCACAGAAATCTCAGAGCTGGCTTTGCCACAGTGGGATAACTCAGCTGCCTCATGGAAAGATGAGCTAAACCTCCAGCACTTGCCATGTTCTGTACAGCTGTGGAGTGTCTGGAGCTCAGTTTTGACTTTTCAAGTCGCATTAAAATTCACCTGGAGCCTGCTGGAAACATCATCCCAACAGCCCCAAACAGCAGGGTCACCCCTGCGCTCCCCAGCAGGGACCTGAGAGTCCGTCCTCACCAATGTGACCAGTGTGACCGTGTGTACCAGTGTGACAGTGTGACCAGTGGACCAAGGCTGGCATCTGCAGCACCCTCAGCCCATCCTCACCAACGTGACCAGCGTGACCACTGTGGACCAGTGTTGACCAGTGTGACCAGTGCTACCCAGGCTGGTATCTGCAGCACCCTCAGCCCATCCTCACCACTGTGACCAGCATGACCAGTGTGACCAGTGTGCCAGTGCTACCCGCTGGTATCTGCAGCACCCTCAGCCCATCCTCACAACGTGACCAGCATGACCAGTGTGACCAGTGTGACAGTGCTACCCAGGCTGGTATCTGCAGCACCCTCAGCCCATCCTCACCAATGTGACCAGCTTGACCAGTGTGACCAGTGTGACAGTGCTACTGAGGCTGTTGGTTGTAGCACCCTCAGCCCATCCTCACCAATGTGACCAGCATGACCACAGTGACCAGTGTGACCAGTGCTACCCTGGCTGGCATCTGCAGCACCCTCAGCCCACCCTGTCACACCCTGTGGCTTCAGCCCGAGCCAGCTGTGCTCATTAGAGCATCTGCAAGGCMGCAGGGACAAGCTCAGGACAGCATTCTTTAGGATCAGCAGAGCTCTGTAACCTCTGGGTGTCTGATGTGAGTGGGGCAGAGCTGAGCTGTGCTGGGAGCGACAGTGCCACAGCAGGACCCAAGTGKGAGAGTTATTCCTCCCCAATAATCATCAGGGTGATTTCCTCTGCCTGACAAGGTGCTCGGGAGCTCTGGGGAAGGCTGTTCCCGAGATGCCTCCCTGGTTCCTACTGCTGCAGACAGCACAGATCTGCCAAAATCGGTGTCAGAAACTGCTCAGCTCCGTGCTGCCCATGGGGCTGGGCACTGCTCCAAGGAGCTGAGCCATCCCTAATTCCTCTCTGTCTAAAAGGAGCATCACTGCTCGCTCGTCTCAGGCAGCTCAGAGTGAGGTTTTCATTTAAAACTTCCCCCAAGTGAAGATTACAAACAGCCACATAATGAAGAACATGAGGGAAAAAAACACCACAGAGATTTTTCCCCCTTGATTTTGACCTAGCAGCCTCCCAGTYTTGTAATGTTATSAAAACAGTGAAATTTGAGAAAAATTACATCAGATGAAGACTTTTTGAATCCACGCTGATTTCCCCAAATTATTCTTTTCAAAGTGGGGTAGAAAAGAAACATCAGGAAAAAAACCCYAAAGCCTCTGATATTTGAGAAGTGAAACATTTCCTTTCATCAGTTTGGAACAACTTATTTAAAAGCCTGCTAGATTSCCATTAAAAAAACACACTCAGATCTTGAAATACACCACTGAAAAATAAGAATTAATTTAATTCTGGGTCAAAGAAATGTCTCAGAAAACACAGAGGCAAAGAGATTTAGTTTTATCAGGGGAAAAATCTGAGTCCAGCTCCACAGGTTTGCCTCTGGAATCACCTGTTTTTCCTCAGCTTGGAGCATCCTTGGCTCGTGCCRTGCCAGTGAGGTGACACAGCCCCGGGTGAGGCTGTCAGGGAGCTGAAATGGGCGGTTTGATTTACGGAAATAGCTTCAAATCAATTGTTCTGCTCCTCAGCTAATTCCTGATTGCGGCGTGGCTGGGCTCAGGAATGTGTGATGAATTCCAGTAATCACATTGCAGCTGGCAGCATCCCCCACAGTGACACTGGACACCAAATAGCAGCTCCCATTTAATGTTTCCAGAGCCTGGAACGCCTCCTAGGTGGCCAAAACCACATTTGGTGGCCAAACCCACATCCCCTGCCCCTGGGCACGCAGAGCCGGGTCCGTTTCCGCAGCACTTTGGAAGGAAAGATCAATTTCCAAGGGATGTTGTATCCTGGGAAGCAGCCAAGAGGCTTCTTCTAACTGTGATTGTGCTTGACACTCATAATGAAACAAAATTCAGATCACTGCAATAAATTTCCAAACTGTGAGTCTTCCAAAATTTAAAAAAAAAAAGCGTAGCGTTTCCCACAAGGCCCTACAATTTCAATCTGCATAAGCTCCAAAATAAGTGTATTTTCTACCTTAAACTAATACTTGGCAGCAACTTCCAATTGGCTCATTTAATTAAGTTGGTGTGCAGATCCCATTTGAATGTATTTAGCGCCGCTAAAATGACAGGCATACTAATCAAGGGAATTGTATTTTATTATTTTTATGTTTTCTTTTTAATTTAGGCTCTGATTCCTTCTCCTCCTCTCAGTGTTTGTTCCTCCAAGTGCATGTCTTCAGGATGTGACACAGCACAACACCCAAAAGCAGCCCTGAGGAGAGAAGGGAGCAGGGCATGAAATGAGGGAGTGAAATTAATGCAAATTAATTAGGGCACAAGGATGTGCTGGATCAAGGAGGAGTGACATGGAATGACACCTCCTTAATTTAAGAATCATGGAATCACAGGATGGGCTGGGATGGAAGGAAATTTGAAGCTYATCTCATTCCATCCCTATTCCATGGGGGGATCCCCTTTCCAGTAGCCTCTTGTCCCTTTGTAGTCACCAGAAACTGATGCCTTGGAATGGCTGCCTGAAACWGAGRCTGGACAAGATTAAGAAAATAAAAGTAGGTATTTATTAAARGYCTTCAAYAGGTGCACCTTGGACAGTCAAAAGCCTCCAAGAGGGGCTACACTCAAGACAAGTTTTTCACATAATTATAAATTTGGTCCATTTACATATCAGGGGTTAATCCTCCAATTATAGCTTCAGGTAATGAAGTCATTCYTCCAWGTTTTCCTCAAAATTCACTGTTTGTATTTTTCAGGGCCTAARACAGAAAGGTGTCCCTGAGTTTCAGGCCTGGAGAGGAATTGTGTCTGAATAAAATGGGAGAGCAGCAGCTGACAGGTTATGGAGTTTTAGAGTTATACACTAAAGCAGTATAGGATCTGAAAAATATAAATGCTAAATCCTAMGGCATCMCAGGGACACTTTCCACTATCCCAGGTTGTTCCAAACCCTTTCCAACCTGGCCTTGGACACTTCCAGCCACAGCTTCTCTGGGCACCCTGTGCCAGGGCCTTCCCATGAGTCTCCTCTTGTGCCYAGCAAGAAATACGAGGATTTGGTGGCTTCTTGCACAGTTTTGAGAATACTGGTGAAAAGTGAGACAGTTCCTCAAGGCTGGGGGCAGGCAGGAGGCATTTCCCAAAGGAAAGGAGGGATTTCAGTCCACTTTGTGTGCACGTGGCTCTGCCTGGCACACCCCATGTGCACAAATTTTTAGAACCTATTTGTTTTCAAGCAAATTTGAAAAASGGCTGAAGAGCTCAGGGATGTGAAATTCCCATGGGTTTGGTGCAAATGGGCAGCAGAGAAAGGAAAAGGTTGAGGAAAAGGAGTGTTTGGAGTGAAGCCCCATTGTTAGACCCTGGGAAATATGCACAAGGTCACTGCTTGTCCTGCCCCTCAAGTGATTTTTTCTGTGTCCCTGCCTTTCCTGAGGTTCCTCCAGCCTCCCATTTGCCTTGAGTGCTGCCACATGGTGGGSTGGCAGTGCTGGGTGCTGACAGAACAAGGAACAGCCAGAAGGCAAAGCTGTGTCTGGGCAAACAGGGAAGAAGGGGCTGGGCTGGGCAGATTTACAGCTCAGGCACTGCTTAAATCCTCAGCACTGGGCTGTTGGGAGAAATCACCTGATTGACCTTGCAGCTGATGGCTCTGTGTGCTCCSAGGGCATGGAATGGCAGAGGGATTGCACAGAGTGGTCCTGAGTGCCTGAGATGGTTGTGATGGTCCTGCTGTAGCTGATCCTGCAGAACTCCTCCCTGGAAGTGGTTAAAAGGGGTTGTTGTGAGTAATTGCAGTTGTGAGGAAYTGGGGAGAGAATTCCGTGGCAGCCTCTGGGATCTGCTGATGGAGCTTCTCCTGGCTCCAGCAACCCTGGTCGGATCTCACAAATACAGAGTTATTTTTATAAAAATGGGTCCTATCTGAGAGGAGGAATAGATGTGTTGTGTTACCAGTTCTTTTTCTCATACTTTKTGTTGGAGCATCTTTCGATTTTCCTGTGATTACCCAAACCAATTTTCAGTTATTTTCCCCTACCTGTGGTCCATTTGCTTCAATCCTCTGTCCTTACACAGAGGAGATTTTTTCCCTTTCTTTGCTTTAAGCCTTGAAGTTAATCCCTCCCTCTCTCTCCCTGTGAGGATTTTCTCTATGAAGCTTTTGTGGACGTGACAATTTCATCTTTTCCGAGCACCACTTTGACATCACCTGAACCACAAAACTCTCAGCTGCCCTTGCCAGTCCTGCTCTCCCTCAAATCCTGCCCAAGGTAGGGAATTACCCATGGCCCAGAAAGCCCCAAAGACTTAGGATTGGGTTCAAATCATGTCTCTGCTTGATGGATCCTTCCCTAAACCCCCAAAAACTCACAGTGCTCACGGAAGGCATCTCACAGTTTATATTCTGCTTTCATTTGCAAGTGGCTTATAAAAGATTAATAAATGATTAATAGGCATTAAARACACGAGGAGCATAATTTAGCAGGTGATTATAAGCATGTCAGGAGAAGGTATTACAGAATATTATGAGCAACCTATTGACTGTTTGGGCTTTCCAGTAATCTGTAAGCATTGATTAGTAATTCATTAAAACACCGATTAATAATTTCTAAACATTCTATCTCCTATTTTTGTGAACACTTGACAGAAAATGCAACCAGAAATGGTACAAGTGAAAATAGTGCTTTTTTCCACAGCCAGCCCTAGGAGATTTTAGAGCCAGAGGTGCCAAAATTCAGCCCTGATCCTTCCAAGAGAGCAGGAAGTTACACCAGAGCAGAATCAGGGTCCCCATGGAGCTGCTGCTGGTTCCACAGCAGGAGGTGACTCCCAGTCTGGTTTGCACTTTCCAGAGCATTTTTATATTGAGAATAAACAAGTGAGAAAGTAGAAAAATCATTTTTCCCTTATGATTCTAATCTTGTCCAGCTCTTGAGCTGTGAGCTGAGTCTCAGTGTTACCTGTGAACCCTCAGAGACAGAGGAAACATTTTCCAGGAGCATTTTCCTCGTCCCTGTCCTATCTTAGTGTCAAGTTTGTCCATTGGGGTTATCTGAGAGCAGTCAGGAGCTGCTTTTAATGAATCCCCCCAACTCACATGTTTGGCTTTTTTTAAAACAGTGCATTTTTAAAAACTGGATTGGGTCATTCAAGATGCTTTTTTTTTTTTCCTTCTCTTGGTCTGAGTTTGCATTTCTTTCCTAAAAAGAGGGAAACACAAWCCCAGGAACGAGTGGTTTCTTTGCTGTCCCTGAAAGACATCAGAAACATGCAGGATTTGAGTGACAAACTCTCTCTGATGCTATCACAGCTCTCGTGTTGGGCTCTGTTCCCCCAGGACCCGCTCTCACCCCAGTCCCTGSTTTTCATTCTGCATCCTGGTTGAGGCAGTGCCCCTCTCCAACTGCTGAGACCTCGTGTGCTGCCTTCCCTCACCTCCCTCGGGGTCTGGATCCTCCACCTGGAGCACATTTGGACCACAAAGGTTGTTCCCATCCCTCTGGGCTGACAGGCAAGGGGACACAMGGGACACAGGGCCCTGCATGGGACACAGCCACCTCAGGATCTCCTTCCTGGGATAAGGCTGCTCCTGCTTTGGCACTGGCAGTGTTTTTCAGGTGCTGCAGCCACAGGGATTTTTAAGGAGGGATGTGGAGGGCGTTTCACAGATCTGTGCACAGGATTAGCACAGGAGAAACTTTTCTCCCCATGGTCTCTCCTGGCCCCTGCCTGAAGGGAACCTGGCAGCCACGTGCTCCCCTTCCAGCCTGCATTTTGAGTGCTTTTCTCTGTTTGGGCTTGCGTGGGCCAATTACCAGCTCCATCCCCATGGAATGCTGCCCCTTTACAGTTCTCACTTCATCGATTTGGATGAAATCTCCCTGAAAATCCTGTCTCTTTCCTTGCTCTTTTTTATGCCCCCTAATGCAGCCTGCTCTAATACCACACCAATCCTCCTTCAGATCCCTGCATAGCCCATTAGTGTGTTTGTACTGTAAGATTTCCTTCCCTTCCCAGAATGCAGGAGAAATAATTTCACGGTGTTTTTCAGTCTCTGAATATTGACAGAGATGCTGCTGAAAGGGGCTTTCTGTTCCTGCTTGTACCTCTTCACACTTGAGCTCACACTCTTGTTATTCAGCACTTAACAGCTCCCCCCCTTCTCAGGATGGGCGCTAATTGGCTGAAATTAAGCGCAGAGAGATGAGATATCCTTCACACCCCATATTCATGCCCCCATCCCAACTTCTCAACCTGCTGGTATTCCAATTAATCCAGTTCAGTGCTCTAAATGGCTCCACATYGCTCCTGACCCACTCTGCAGGTTTCCAGGCTCTCAGAGAGATGCTTTAGCAGCTCCCCGTGGGTGTTGTTTATTTAAAATTTGGTAAATGTTGCCACTTCTTGCAGGTCTTGGGGTGAAGTGGTTTGATCTTTGTTCCTCTGTTCTGGATGCTCCTGTTCAGGGCTGGGTTAGTCGTTTTTATTGGAGGTAAACCCCCATCCTCCTGCTGTTTCCAGGACATTCCSTGTCAGGAAATCTGGGCTGAAGCACAATCCAAATTTGAAGCCTCTCCTGTCATTTCCTGGCCGTTCTTAGCAGGTCTGTCCTGCAGAGGCATCCAGAGATGTGGCTGGAGCTGAGCTGCTGGTCTGGCCTGTGTGGCTCGAAAAGCTCAAGGGGAACATCACAAGAAGAAAAAATCTTCCTGGTTCTTGATTCTCCAAACCTGGTGGGGATTGKGGGGTTTGTTGCCACCCCTTTGGCTCACACCCCATCTCCCTTTGCAGCCCTTACCCCCCCAGCTTGCACTGTGAGCCTCTCCAGGATGTTTTTGCAGGTGAACTCTTGCTGGGTGAGCTCTGCATCTCAATTTCTCCCTCTCCCCCAAAAGGGCTGTAAGGAAATAATCTGTGTGCCAAATRTGAACGTGGGGGAAGGCAGAATTATCTGCACTGAGGGATCTTTACTGAGGGCAGGAAAGAACCAGAACCAAAGATGATTTCTTGTCCYGACCCAGATTCCTCTGGGAACCATGTGCACACCCCATAGATTTTCAGTTCCCAACATTAAACAAGCTAAAGAGCAGTGAGGATATGTCCACTGCAGAGGATCAGCCATGCCCTGTGGTTAAAGTCAGACTGGAGAGAAACACCACCCAGCATCCTCCACAGCTCTGTGCTGTCCCCACACCAGCAAAGCTCTTCCAAGAGACAGGAATCTCCCTCTGGTGCCCAAATGTAACAGGGGAGGTATGTGGGATTGTGATCCAAATCTCTGCAGAGCYCATCTCACTTCAGGCTCAGCTGAAAGCAGATCTCACCTTTTCCCATCCATATTCCAAGTGGTTCATCCAGCAGGGAGGCCCATTCCTCACGCAGATGATGGCACTGTCAGCCGTGCCACYGAGTGCTCCCTCTCTCATATTTCACTCCTTTTGTTCGTCTGGGCTGCACTGGGAAGAGCTGCTCTCTAAGCCATGCTGCTGGAAAACCTTTTTTTTTGCCTCTGTTGTGCAATCAATAATCTACAAAAATCAGAACTATTCATTTGCCTTGYTCCTATCGGTCTAACTCTGTGCTGTTATTGAATCTCTCTGTCGAGCTCRCTGCTGGCTTTGATCTTTGTCGCCGTAGCATCTGACTGTCACACAAATATATATGGAGGACGTGGTCTCCTTGGCTTGGGAGATTTATCTCTCTCTGTTGGGCTGGTCAGTAGAGGAGGGAAAAAGAAAAAGACTGCAGCAAGGAGAGAGACAGATGGTGTGAGATCCAGAGAAACTGAAAAGGCAGCTCGAGGATTGATAGGGGAGGAAAGGAGGAGTAGTGAGGGAGGGAAGCAGCTGGAGAAAAGCCTCTCAGGAGTGAAGGGCTGATGGAATGCCCTGCTCAGGGCTGGGAGCTGCAGAGCTGGACACAGCATGGGGGTGAGGAGGGCCCTGCCCTACCCTGAACAGCTCGTTTAGAGGAAGGAGGAAAAGAGGAATTTCAGACGCCATCAGACATGTCTGAGGGGGCCGCTAATGAGATCACATGGGGTCAGACAAAGTGCGGGCGGTTTAAGGCAGCAGCTCCTTCCTGGGAAGCTGTTTAATCAAAAATATTGTATCTTGTCGGCAGCCAATGAAGCAAAGTTAAAATAGGCCCGTTATTATGTAAATCCCTTGCTGGCCTGCTGGGAGAAGACAGGCCTGAGCTGGGCCAGGCCGCAGCTGCCGCTGTGCTCGCTGACAAACACGAGGTGCTGCCATCTGCCCGTCCTCAGAGCAGCCCCTGGCTGCTCCTCATCCTCATCCTCATCCTCATCCTCATCCTCATCCTCATCCTCATCCTCATCCTCATCCTCATCCTCATCCCCATCTTCTTCCTCATCCTCTTCCTTATCCTCCCCACAGCACTGGTCCCTCATCTGGGCACCTCCAACCCTTGGCAGGCAGGCACTGAGGGACCTCTTTGTCTCCCTCAGAGCCAGCCCTGCTCGGCCGTGTGGGATCTCTGAGGGGAAAATCCTCCCAGCCCTGCTCGGCCATGTGGGATCTCTGAGGGGAAAATCCTCCCAGCCCTGCTCGGCCATGTGGGATCTCTGAGGGAAGGATGCTCTCCCAGCCCTGCTCGGCCGTGTGGGATCTCTGAGGGAAAAATCCTCCCAGCCCTGCTGTTGGTGAGGGGCAGGTTCTGCTAAGCCAGCTCCTGAGGGGGATTTGTCCTGCTGTGCTCTGTTCTGCAGGCAGGGCTTGAACCCAGAGGTTTCTATCCCACAGGAGAAGCTCAGCCTCTGGATTATGGCTGCTCCCTCACCTCTTAGCATCTTTCTGACGTGCTCTTACACTTCTTTTCCTCCTTGATTTTGGGAAAATACTCAGAAATAGGTTTCCTTTCCCTTTCCAAATCACTGAAGACTTGTTAGGTAATCTGTGGGTCAGGGGTTTTTTAGGTTGTAAGCTTCTTTCTAGTCTGTCACTTCTCRTGCCCCGCCATCCTATGGAAAAGCAGCACGAACGCAATTAGCAGCCACATCTCAGCCTTTGTCACCTGTGCCAAGTCCCTGTGCTTGGCTGAGCAGCTGAGATAAGGTGTTGGCAGCTCAGGTGGTGAGATTCAGCCTCTAAGAAATCTCAGCACAGAGCATCCACAGCAGGGATGAGAGACAGCAGCATGAGAAGGATGGAAATAACAGGGAAACCCTGTCAGCCTGAGCTGCAGTGCTTTTAATCCAGTTCCAGGTTCCAAAACTATTCTAACACCAATATTTCCAGACCACTCCTGATCCTTTTACAGCCCCTGTAAAAGAGAGCTCCAGTCCTGCTGGCTTTTATCAGACCAGTTTGGGGAGAGGGTAACAAAATTTTATCAGCAGATGCCAAGAGCCTCCTAATAAAAATTCACATCCAGATCTTATCCAACTGAAATCCCCTAATCCAAGCAGAGGTTTCACGTCAGGTATGATGGCTCCTGGCCCGAGTCTGCTCCCATGCAGAGCAGAGGGTGGATTTTGCTTCCGCCAGCAAGAAAGAGGTTAACCCAGGCAGCAGGTTCTGAGCAGCTGGGAAGGATCAAGGAAAAGCTCTTTAGTAGAGGGCAGTTAGAGAAGAAAGCTGAGGAGCCTTTTTTTCCAAAGGATATAGCTTTGGGAAGTCTAGGAAATTAGGCAGGACAGGTTTCCAGAAACAAATCCTCAGCAGGGAGCAAACTGAACTAGTTTCTGAGGCAATGCCAATGCCAGAGTGAACAGAGGAGCTAAACTTGCATACAAATTCTGTGCGTGCCTTTCATTCCCTATCCGTGTCTCTCCCCCCGCCTGCCARTCGCGCTCCCAGTTAATAACTTGATCTGTGAGATGAGTGGTAGGAGGGAGGGAGCAGGGCACCGAGCTGGCAGAAAAGATCTCCATCATCTTCAACAGAGCCTTGGAGGACTCACAAGGCAGAAGATGATCAGAAGGGATCTGGGGATTAGAGAGGGGAAAAGTTGAGCTGTGCTGTGGCTGCAGAGACAGGCTGAGGGCACTGCAGGCACAGGGTCATGCTCCCTTCTTCTGGGACACAGCTGGGACACTGCTCTCAGTGCTGCACACCTCCTCAGGAGAGGGGTACTGACAAACTTGGGAAGTTCAGCAACATTATTGGAGCTACAGGGAGTTCAAAGGGTCTGATTAACAAGGAGAGATTGGAAACATCTAATTATGTACTGCTTGGCAAAGTAACAACTACGAGGGACAGGATAAGTGTCTGCATATTGAGAGAGGATAAATACCACAGATGGGTAATATTAATGTGCAGTGACTCAAGGGAAAGTCTTAATAAGAGGAGAAGTCTCTGTGGTTATCAGAAAATATTCTTACATCTGGTGCATTAGGCAGCAGTGTAGTTTACTATGGAGAGGGGTGAAATCAGSYGGGAATTGTAGATCTGAGGAAGCTGCAGCAGTGCAAAATATAACGAGGGAAACCATCCTGTGGTGGGCTGCAGGAGAACAAGGGCTGTGCATGTTCTTCTCCATTAATGTGTCAGTGTGAATCTTTTGCCACTTAGGTTCAATTTCAGTAACACATCTGTGTGACAAGGGACTTGGCTTTGTGTCAGATTTCCACTGGATGTCAAACAATTCCATGGATTTATGCCAGTCAAGTGTTTGTTCCTGTTCCTTCAGCTTTCCCTCCACTCCCCAAGTGGATCCATCATTAAAATCACTCTGTGCTCTCCCAAGCTGGGAAGTTCAATGGAAGCCCAAACCTTGACGTGGTGACACAGTTTAATGAATCCCAGGGCTGGAAATAGCTCAGGCTGTTCTCCAAAGGTCTGRGCTCCCAAGGCATGGAAAAACCTTCAAAGGGGACTCACATTCCCCTTGCCCCATGGGTCCCTGGCCCAGCCACATATAATTGCAGCCACTTTGAGAGCGTGGCCAGAGCCTTGTGAGGTGGGGCCATCAGAAGGGCCAGGCCCYCTCTGTGCTGAGCCCTGTGATCCTTTAACTGCCTCTGTTATTCCCATAAAAATCTCTGGGATAGTTTAGCTCCTTCTGCAGCTCCCTTAAAGGTAGGAGCCCTCAGCRTTGGCTATGATGGCATGTGTCACACTTGGAAAGAGAAAGAATAAAATAAAATWWWAAAATTTAAAAATTAAAAAAGAAGACATATAACAAAATAATAAAATAATAAAAGATAAAAAAATAAAAAATAATAATAATGAAAGGGCAACCCTGTGGTAGCTTTCCAGCTCCCTTAAAGACGACTTGGCAGCTGTGTGGAAAACAGCCATGTGAGAGGCATGTGCTCCACGGAGCAGAGCAGGGCTGCACACCAGAATTAGCACCAGCTGCTACCAAAGGCTCTGAACTCCAGGCTTTTATCTGCTTTGCRTAGGAATTGGCAGCAGTGAATTCGGGTTTCCAGCCCTCAGCTGCAGTGTGAGGAGGCTGTGGCACGTTTTAAATTAATGGAGGGGTAGGGGGGGGATCAAATTAGGGCTTTATCAGCATAAAAGAACTTGAAATACAAAGTTAAACTCAAAGACTAAGGGGCTGATTCTAATTCATCGAATATCCCCACTGCTCACAGTCCCTAATGAAAACATGTGTAACAAGCCTGCAGGGTTAATTTTACAGGAGAAAAAAATTCCAATAAAGCTCCATGAGATTTTCACGTTAAATTAATGTAACGGATGCTTAAAAGCCTTTCTAATTAGGCATTGTTATTAACAGGAATGTCAGGTGAATGAAATCAACCCCTGAGCTGACATTTCACTCCCATGAACTTCCAAGTTGGTGTTTAATCCCTCGCACATGGCAGCTGCATTACAACGGGGTCGTGGCTTTTCCAAACGTGTTCCTGAGCCGCTCCAGYGTTTCCTGAGTGAGAATTTTGCCAAGCCAACCCTCCCTGCCACGAAGCATTCGCTGCTCTGTCAACCTGTTGGGAGGAAAACGATGTAAATAAAGCAACTGAGAGAAAAAGAGGGGGGAAAAAAMCAAAACCGAAGAGGGAGAGAAGTGGCGACTTTGGGAGCTGAGATGAGCAGCTGTGTGATTCTTTTTCTGGAGACGTGTCCTCGAGGGACTGCCACAAGACGTCAGCTGTGCTGCCTTGTGGTGGGTGGAATCTGTCTGGCTTCAGCTGGATGTGTCTTCCAGAGGAAGCAGCTAAACGCGGATCAACACGCTTCCACGGGAGCCGGGGCTTCTCTCGGAACAGCACTCACCCACACGGGTGTCACAGGGATGCAGAGGCAAAATTGCCACCCTCCTGTGCCACTGCAGCTGCTGGAATGATGSATCTGGCAGCCACAAATCTTTCAGGCGTGGGAAGTCCTGTTTGCTTCCATGCAGGGTGCAGAGAGCTCCTTGCACTGCAGGCAAAGAGCCAAATGAGATTGGAAAGGATTAGGGTGAAGGGAAGAAGGGCACTTTTATTTCATTAGGAAGGGAAGCTGTGGCAGACARCTCACCCCAAATCCTCCTGGTGTTGCTGGTGGAACCAGGGGTCTGCTCAGGCTCTGCCAGTCCCTGACCTCATGTCTGGTTCACAAGGTTGCTCCTCCTCTCAGGTCTCTGGATGTGCAGTCAAGGAGAACTGGAGGTGTCTTCAGCTCTATGGGGCACCTGCTCCACACATCCCTGCTTAATTAGCCATGCACAAAGCTCACACAGACCCCTCACAGCCMATTTTAGCAGCAGATGAGGATTCCTGAACAGGTTTTTGTCATTTCTCCCCAGCTCTGCATGCACAGTGCTGTGAGAGATCCCAGCCCRTTCCCATTCCTCTGTCTCAGCTGCAGCCCCTCTGTGCTTGTGCCCTTCCTCCAGCTCTCCCCACACAGGAGCTGGGTACAGGTGATGCTTTACTCAACTCTCTTCAGTCTTGGGAATCTCAGGCTGACCACAGGAATCTTTGAGATTTCACTGCCTTTTCCACCTKCCCATTTTTGCAGGCTGCCCACAGTGATCAGCTTCTTGTCTCTCTTCATTACTGCTTCACCACCAGCAGCCATCCCAATATTTTTGTCCCAGCTTGCTTGTGGCCCTTACCCTTTGGAGATGTGTTTCTACATCTCCCATCTGCATCTCACGCAAACCCTTTTTTGCCTCCGCCCAGCACTTGTTTGGAGCTAAAAAATCTCTGAGGAAAAAATAACAGTTTCTGCTCAGTATTTGGGCCTTAATTTCTCTCCTCATCAGAATCCTTTTAATTAATGCCTATAGGAATTTAATCTGTCTGCCTTG
The DNA here is from genome assembly GCA_002167245.1 of Sporophila hypoxantha. Classification (NCBI taxonomy): domain Eukaryota; kingdom Metazoa; phylum Chordata; class Aves; order Passeriformes; family Thraupidae; genus Sporophila; species Sporophila hypoxantha. The sequence goes on from NDFG01000290.1 coordinate 311,389, forward strand.
TTGATACCTCTGGCTGTCAGGTGCTGAAAGGAATGTTCAGAATCTTATCGGTGCACAAACATGCATTTCAGCTGGTCTTTGCTCCTGTGTTTGCCTAATGGCTTCTTTCAAGATTTCAGCCCTCATTTCTTATCTCCTGCCATAGCCAGTTCAYTGGCAAATTAAGGAATGCTGCAGCAGGCCACTTCCATTTCCTTTGGCTGAGTTATGGATAAATGAAGCTGAGTAAAGAACACACCCTGCTCCTGGAGCCTCTTCCCCCTTATTTCCAGGGCAGCTGCTCGTCCATGGCCATGGGTCAACTCTTACATCAAGCTAAGTGGTCACCAGAGGATTTCTGCTGTTTGTCTGCAAATTCCTGCAGGAATATCTGCATCCTCCCAGTATGCTGGTGCCCATCAGCAGGAGCAGAGCTGGGCTGGGAGGATTCCATGTTGTTTCACAGGAGKTGGGAGAGGAGAATGCACAGACATGAATTACTGGTTTGTTCCTGGACRAAGCTGGAGCATGTTGGTAGGGAGAGGAGGGAGGCACAAAAGCCTAATGAATTTTCCAGGGGAAGGAGRCAGATAAATCTGCCCTCACAGAGGAGTCTGACAGGAAAACTCCRTATCACTTGTTCTCTCTCATTGTCTCTCCCTCTCCCATCCCCCTTTTCCTGCCCTGTGCACACCTCAGGGTCCTTTTGCACCTTTTCCCAGTCCCTTCCAGCCTGCTGATCCCATCATACCACTTCTTTTTCCCTCTGCCAATCTCCTTTCAGCTCTTCTCCAGGGAATTGCTGAGCCTGAAAGTGGAGCATGGAAGTGCCAGTGCTGGATGATTYGGTGTTGGTCAGAGTTTTACCAATCTTTGTGGCTTTTGAACAGCATTCCTGTCCATGTGCTCTCATCCCACAGGGAGCCAGGTGGATCCAGGGGTCTCTGAGCTGAYTGTGACTTATTCTGGTGCTCCTGGTGGGCTGGCTAAGACGAATGTAAATGAATGTTGCAGCTCTCTCTCCAGGTACACACTGATTTATACCAGCTGATGATGTGGCCTGTGACTCCCACATCTTCACTGAGCCATTAGCACTGGAAAAGGCCTATTMATTTGGATATACTCCCCCTGGGGCACAAAGGCAGAAGAATTCCCTGCCTAGTCCTGTCTACTTATTTTTCTCATTTCATTTTTTGATGAGGTCTGCACGAGGAACCTCTCCTCAGAGCCAGCTGCCTGCTTGCTATGCACGAGGTATTGCATTGCTCACAATCCGATTGCTTTCCTCACTGAAGGGCTCACACCTAATAAAGTTCATGGCCATTCTTAAACACAGCTTTGGAATAAGATACTTCTCTGTGCTGGGTCTAAAGGAAATTCAAGGCAAACATTTTACAGATCATCAACGCTGAAAATCTCCCCTGAGTAAGAAATAGTATTAGTTCCCCAAGTGGCCTCCTGCTCATGACTAACCATGGGTACACTTTTAAATCTCTTTCTGACTGAGGCTTCCAGCTGGAGAGATGGCAGATTTCTCCTCTCAGCTTCATAGGGGTGTCAGGAGAGCAAAAAATGGGGTGCATTCAGATGCATCCAGCAAGGGGCACAGCCCAAGCGTGCTGAACTTGGGCTGTGCTGTCACTGGTGCTGCTGGCACTGCTGCCAGTGCTGCTGCTCACAACTGCTGCACCTTGTGTGCAGGTGGGAAGCTCAGAGAGAGGGGAAATGGCTCCTGTGAGATCCAAACACAATGGGGAAGAGGCTGAACCCTACTCTCCCCCAGAATCAGCGGAGTCTGTTCCAGCCAGGCTGCTCCTTTTTGTCAAAGTTCTGACCTGTCCAAAAGGGCACCTGGTATTTTTGGAGCAGAGAAACCTGCAAGCAAAGGGGACAGACAATAAGTGACCTCAGCTTTCATTCACTTGAAAGCAGCCTGATGCTCTTATTCTCAATGCAAAGGTTTGTGTGCTCCAAAGCAGATCTAATAAAAACTCACCCTGCTTTGTCTAAGCCTTACCTAGAGAGGCTCTCARCCCCAGCTGCTACCTGGGCTACAGAGAAAAGGGAGTCCATTAGCACAAGGAACAGCACATAGGCTGCCAGGTAACCCCTGCAGAGGGTCAGGAGTGCAGCTGAGTCCATTTCCTATGGCTTTGATCCACTTTTGGAGTCTTTGGGTTTGCCTAGATCTGGGGAGTGACGTTACAGTGCCCTGCAAGACTCCAGCATGGACTGGGAGAGCAGCTTGAGCAAGGGTTCTGCAGCCACAGCAGTGCCTTTCCTGATGGTTTGGACATTATCTGCACATCTGCATGCTTTAAAGAGGCTCAGCTTGTGACAGTGCCCCTCATAGGGGCCACATTTTTCTTTCAGGTGTTGCAGAGGAAGGTRAGAGACACACAGATCCGAGGGAAACCGCAGCCTGGCAAGGCTCAGGATAAAACTCAGGGCTGTCTCACTGCACTCCGTGTTTTCCAAGGGACCTTTTCAATCTGTCTATTTCTTTCAAAATGATTTTGACAAATTGGAGAAATGGTTTGGAAGAAATCAGATGCAATTTAATAGAGATAAGTACAGGACTTTCCATCWAGGCAGGCATGATGAACTGTTCTCATGCAGGAGGCAGAAAGGCAATCCTGCAGGAAGGTCTGGGGCTCTTTTTTTGATCAAGGAGTGGATGAGAGATGCCAAGTTGCTGTGAAAAATGACAAACAGGAGAGTGTAGGCAGAAGTAGCCCTAGCAGGACATATAAAATAAAATTCCTGCTTTGCCCAGTGCTATAGAGAGCTCAGCTGAGTGCTGGATGCAGTTTTGGGCACTACTCATCCAGAAAGTTACAAAGCATTGGAAGAGAGTCCAGAGCAAGGWGGACTGACTGAAGATTGGCAAGCATGGGCTGAAAAGGAAAATTGAGTAAACTGGGATGGTTTAGTCCAAAGGAGAGGAGTTCAAGCAAGACTGGAACAGTTCTGAAATGTGAAAAAGGCTGATGCAAACAGAATGGGAATAATCTCTTTTCCATGACCATGGAGCAGTCAGCTAGCACTGGGCAACTGCAGTTCTAATTAAACACTTAGAGGAGCCTTCCCAAAGGAAAAAAAAGCAAAATGTTGGACAGAAAGTGTCAGAAGGGGAAGGGCCTGCAAGAGTGGCCTAGAGAGACAACAGCTGAAAATGATCCAGCCACACCAGCTCTGTATGGGACAGCAGGCTGGGCTGGGTGACTTCCTGAGGTCCTTCCAGCCCCGTGATCCAGGAACCTCAAAGTGTGGCCTCACAGCTCTGTGGCATCACTTTGGACTTACTCAGCATCCCAGTTTTGCAGCTGGGTCAGGTTGTGAAGACACCACCACCACTTTGGAGCTCTGCTGCTCCTCCTTGACCTCCCTGCCCAGCCTGTGAGCCCAGGAGAGTCTTCTTCATGTCCATAAAATGCCCAGGCCAAGAAAATACTGCCATAAATAACAGCAGCTGTTCTGGCTCCATTTCCCCATCACTGGTGGTGCCAGCCCCATTAGAAATTCTTGGTGTCAATCAGCAACTGTGAGAGGCTTCCTCCAGTCTSAGCTGGGAGCAATCCCTTGGCTACTCCCTGTGGCCATCAGCTTTTCTTTTGCACCAKGTGAGGATGATTTTCTGAGCTACCTGTGCCATGTTCCTGCAAGGCTTTGCAGGAGTGGTGTGAATTTAATCTCTGTATTAGCCCACAGTGAATAACCCAGAGCAGCCCTTGAAGGAACGGTGCTGGAGAACATTGCTCCATCTGCTCCAAGCACAACCTTCCTGTATCTTCCCCTTAAAYGCCTGCTTCCCCCTGTTTAACAGAACAAGTAATTAACGATGTTAATTTTAATCTCATTTGCTAATGAAGGCAGCCTAATTGCACAATAATTGGCAGCAGCCTTAGCAGAAAACAGAAAATAAACCCTGCATATGTAATTCACTTTAACTTCTTTCTAATTGYCTCTCTGACGGTTTTCCATCATCAATGGTGTCTTCGGGGGATTTTGGTAATAAAGAGAAGTGTGGGACACAGGAGATGGTGCCACTGAGGAGAAGGAGCTGGAGTGACAGGCCAGTAGGAGCTGGAGTGACAGGCCAGTCCCCAGCTGGGAATTCTAGATTTCGATTTCTAGACGCGCCAGAGAGCCAGGTTAGGGCTGGATTCAATCACCAGAGTTCCATGGACTGTGGTTTGGTCAAAAAGTCACCTAAAGGATCTCTTGGACTCCTCATTCTTGTCCCAGCCGGCTGTTCTCCTGCACACCTTCCCAAGGCTCCAAACAGCAACTTTCCAAGGAGATTTGTTCTGCTGAAATGTTCTTCTATCTGATGTGCTCTTCTGAAGTCCCTTTGGTCTGCACATCTCAAGATGTTTCTSAGTCCTTCATGGATCATTCCTGAACACATCCAGGAATAGACCTGGATTTTTACAAAAAGGGGGAACTTGTGCCCAAAGGGGATCAGCAGTTTCTCCTGGAGCCCCCAGGGCTAGAAATGCTGGCACAACCAGGAGATGGGTGGCAACTCCCACTGTTCCTTCAGTTTTTAGCAGTTCTGGAAGGTGCCTCTGACAGTTGAGTGATTTTTTTTAATTGTCCCTTTGGACTGGCCCCATGTATTGGCTGCTCCTCTCAGGATTTCCACTCCCTTCTCTACCATCCASCACCTCCTTCCCCAGTTCCACCTCAGTTCATCTGCTGCATTGTCTTCCTCTAATTAGCTCCTTCCTGAGTTGTTCCTTTCATCTGTGCAATTGAATAACAGCTGAAGCAAACRTTGGAAGAGGGAACRAGAGGAGGAGGCTCATTTGACTGGAAACAGCTGTCATTCCATGGCCCAGAGGGGCTGCTGGAGAATGGAGGAATGGGGGYTCTGTCCTTCCTTGCCCTTCTTGGCCAAGCTCTCCTTCTGGGGAGAGAATGGGGACAGGAGACATTTGCTAAAGGAYTCACCAGTGGGCAACTTGGAGGAATTGCACCGGCTGGAAATCCCAGCTGCTGCCTCCCAAAGGTTCCCTTGGTTCACATCTCTMCTAGCCTGCTAGCCTTTGAATTAAAACAGTCTAATTAGCAAAGCTCATTATAATCAGTTGTCTCAGGCTGCTGAAGATGTGCAATGGAGGCTGATTCCTGAGTGCCCTCACAAGGGTGGTGCCAGTGGGATTTCTGGAGGTCTCTGAGGGCAAAGGATGCTTTGTGGTCATGGTGGTGTTACCTGGGCTGGACAGTCCCCTTGGAAAGGATCCCTTGGAAAGGGTGTCACTGCCTCAGCCTGAACATGGAGGATTCAGAGGAATCTCCTTGGCTTTGAGTCACCTGAAGGATCAGATGTCCACCCCTCACAGATCTCCACCCTGGAGAGCCTGGGTAACCACAGGATGAAGCCAGGAGGAGAAGCTGGGTCTGGCTTCTCTTTCTTTAGTGGAAAAATGCTTTGTTATTATCATGGTGTTACCTGGGCTGGACAGTCCCCTTGGAAAGGATTCCTTGGGAGGGGTGTCATGCTCAGCCTGAACATGGAGAATTCAGAGGAATCTCCTTGGCTTTGAGTCACCTGAAGGATCAGATGTCCATCCCTCACAGATCTCCACCCGTAGAGCCACAGGATGAAGCCAGGAGGAGAAGCTGGTTCTGGCTTCTCTTTCTTTAGTAGAAAAATGCTTTGTTGTTATTGTGTGTCACCTGGGCTGGACAGTCCCCTTGGAAGGCAGGTTCCCTCAGGATGGGTGTCGCTGCTCAGCCTGAACATGGAGAATTCAGAGGAATCTCCTTGGCTTTGAGTCACTGAAGGATCAAGTCCCCCCTCACACTCTCCACCCTGGAGAGCCACGGGATAAAGCCAGGAGGAGAAGCTGGGTCTGGATTCTGTTTCTCTAGAGCAAAGGCACAGTTTGTGCATTCCCTGCTCAGGAGGCACGGGATGTTTCTTGTTTCTCCTCCCCAGTCCTGCAGGAAATGGAGGATAAATCTCTCATCTTCTCCCAGCAGTCCCTGCAGGATCTGCCCWGGCAGCTCTGTTGGCACCAGTGTCCCCATCAGTGGGCACTGCTGCCCTGCCCTGTTCTAGGAGTGATTCCTGCCAGCCTGCCAAGAACAAGGAAACTCCAAACTCRCTGTGCTGAGCTGATCCAAACCCTGCCCTCAGATCAACACCTCCTGCAGGAGGCCTGGGATTTGGGAAATCACCACTGAGAGCTGCTGTGCTCAGCTTCGGGTTCTTCCACCRCTCCATCATCCTCCTTCCCTCCCTCCATCCCCATCCCCGCGTCCTGGGATGGCCACAGCTCCAAAGGGGAGKGCAGGGCTCCAGTTTTAGTGACACTCTGAGCAGAGGTGGCATCTTCCCAACGGGCACCACCTCCCACACAATTCARACAGCACAGGGGGCTGCTGCAAACCCGTGGGGAACACGGAGTCCCCGGAGCAGCGGGATCTGTTCCCTCACTGACACACTCACAGTTGGGGACTGACATCTCAGGGGGAAGCCAAGCACGGGCAGCTTTGGAAGATGCCAGAAAAACCCCAAGCCTGTTTTTTTTTTTTTTTCTTTTTTCTTTTTGTTCTCCAGGGATTCTCCAGCATGCCAGCTTGCAGGCAGGACAGGAGGTGGGGACACAGCCGGGCACTGTTTGTCACTATCAGATGGGGTCACTGCTGACAGATGTCCTCAGAGCTTTTAGAGCCCACAAAGCTGCTAAACACTAATTTTTTAAATGAAGTTGTCAACTGATCTGTGATTTGATTGTGCAATTGCAGCGTTCAGGATAAATCATGCAGAAAATYGTCTAATTAAACTAATAAGGAGTCCAAGGCAGGAGATGTTCTCTGGTTGTTGCCTTGGTCACAGGGGGAGGAGGAAAGACCCTTTTGGACAATTTTTTTTGCTCAAGACAGGGAAGAAAATGAGACTAATGTGTAATTTCACCAGGACCTTCCTGCAATCTGTGGTATCACAGATTTCTGCAGCTGGTGCAGAAACTTTGGCTCCCCATCTCTCATCCCTGGGTATTTTCCTGATGAGGCCAGGGTGGGGTGTGGATAAGGGCAGGAAACATTAATTTTGGGGCTTGCTGCCCAGCTGCCTGGTGGTGACTGAGGAAATACAATCCTCTGCATTTTTTACCTTGCTCATTTTCCCACTGTGCTTCCCATGCCAGGAAGATGAGGGCTGGTGTGGATATCCTGGAGCAAAACATGTCTGATACATCTCTGACCAGGGATTTAGGCAGCAGCTAATTATCCCAGCCCAGGATTTGGACAGGATGGCAGCTCTGACACTCAGACTGTAAAAATCAGGAGCTTCACTGGCAACAGCTGCTCAGGACCTTGGGTTTGTGCTGCACATGAAAAACAACSACACAGGAGCCCTGTGCCAGTCCTGCCCTCTCTGTCCCAGCTCAGGAGAAACCCCATTGCTGTCCCCAGCAGGGAAAAGCCCATTCCCAGGAGTGGGGTTAATATTCCCAGTGCTGAGTGTCACCTCCTGAGACACCTGCAGTCCCCTGCAGTGACACCAGCTGTGTGTGGTGGGGTTTGAGCCATGGAAAAATGCAAGGGGGRTTCCAGGCAGCTCGGATCTGTGTTATTCCCAACCTGCCCTCTCCAGCTGTTGTGTTTCCAYAACTGCTGAAAAATACAGGGACACATCTGGAAGGGACCTCCAGACCTCTGGAGGTTCACCAGCCTTCCCAAAGAGTTTTGTCTCTCTCTTTATTTGCTGGGTGTTAATTGCTTCTGGGTTTTATTCTCAAACCTGCTGGGAAGGGCATTTTCAGAGCTGTGGGATGGACTGGCCCAGCTTGGGTTCAGCTCAGTGAATGCAATAATTTTGTCTGAGGGGAAGACAGGAAAGGGAAAATGAAGCAGAGGCTGCAACAGCTTCTGCCAGCATTGCAGAAACCTGATTTTTGTTCTGGGGTTAACACCTTTCCTCCAGTGCTGCYTTTGACAAACATATCATGGAGTCCTTTAGGTTGGACAAGACCTTTAGGATCATTGAGCYCAACYATTCCCCCAACACTGAACCACATCCTCAAGTGCCACATCCACACATCTGTTTAATCCCTCCAGGGATGACAACTCCACCACTGCCTTGGGCAGCTGTGCCAGGGCTTGACAACCCTTTGAGCGAGGACATTTTTCCTACCATCCAATCTAAATTTCCCCTGGTACAACTTGAGGCTGTGTCCTCTTGTCCTATCACTGTTTTATGTAGTCTAGAGAGCAGGAAGAGCTGATTTTCTGCAGCAGGCACAGCACATGCTCTGGTAGGAGCGTGAAGAACCTGAGAAATGGGATCTGAGCAGGGTGGAAATAAAGGAGTGGGAGTCAGTAGCTGTCAAATCATGCCAAATGAAAAAGATTGTATTTTGGGTTTGCCTTGCATAAAGCATGTAGGATGGCCTGTAGCACATTTCTTTTCTCTCTTTTTCTCATCTCTCTCGACAATTTTTCATTTGGTCACCGAACTGAAAAATTCATCCTTTGCACTGCTTTAAGTGGAATTCCATGTCAGAGAGTTTCTCGAGGAGCAGCAGTGGCAGGGATGTTGGTGGGGAAGGTGGCAAGAACAGCATTAATCCCAGCTCTGTGCTTTGGGCCTGAGAGAGCTGTTAACTCACAATAACACCTCAGGGGATTATTGATTTTCAAAGTGACTGTCTTGTTTTTGACAGCATAATTTTGTCACTCCCTGGGTCATTTTACTTTCTAATGGGAAGAAGAGTCAGGGGATCAGAGTGCTCTTTAATGGAGAAAGAGTCATCCAGCTATTTTGTGGCACTGATACTCATCAGAGTTGGGAGGCTGGTTGAAAGTCACACCTGTGCCAAGCAGGATTGGGTAAAGCCAGATCCTTCTTCTCCAAACCAGGATTAAGGTGTCAGTGCCCTCTGAAACCAGACCAAGTCTCCATTGAAACATCCAGGATGGATTTGGTGGCAGTGGGAAGCCAGTAAATTCCTGCCTGGGAGACAAGGGAAATCTTTGTCTCAATCAGCTTTTCAGCTCTCCAGTGAGAAACCAAGGAAAACAGAATATTCCTGCAGAACTGTTCCTCAGCTCTCATCCAGGAAGGAGCCTGGGCCATATTTGTGTGCTGGGAGAGGACAGGGTCAGTCAGCAGCACTTACATCTCTTTTGTTGGTCAGCAGCTCTGTGCTGCTCCATGTGCTGGGAATGTACCGAGCCCACTCCTCCTCCTCCTCCTCCTCCTCCTCCTCCTCCTCCTCCTCCTCCTCCTCCTCCATTCCAGCACCGATCCTGGCATGGAGAGGAGCTGAGGAGAGAGGGAGGAGGGAGGGATACTCCCTGCTCTCAGGCAACCCCTGCTTGTGGGGAWTATCACCTCTCCTGCCCTCAGCAGCCCGGCTGTGTCTATCTCCTGTGCAGCAGATCAGTTCTCCTGTAACCGATGCCTTCTGCCAAATGCAGAGARTTGTCCCAGGAGCCTCTGGAGGAGGAGCAGCTGCTCTGGGTGCTCAGAATTCAGGTGCTCATTGCCCCAGCTTCAAAATCCACCTTTCTTCCTGAGAATCCCATCAGAGAATGTTTCTTCACTTCTGTTTGAGTTAAAGATCCTGGTCGAGAAGGTTTTTTTTTTTAACTTAGTTTAACATCAGGGTCAGTTTGACCTCCAGGCTGAGTTTATTTGTTGGTTTACTTTACCTGGAGGCATTTCCTGCTGAGCACTTCGCCTGCTGGCACATTTCTTGTTGAGATCCAATTAACAATCTCCATTGGAAGAAAATGTAACATTGCAGGAGCTTCTCTAGGGTTCCTCTGCTGGTATCCCTGCATCTCTAACTGTGCACCACAGGMAAASATGTCCCATCCCACTGCCCCA
>NDFG01000290.1:321262-362045 GCA_002167245.1 Sporophila hypoxantha
TYCAAAGAYRACCACAGCATTACAGAAACCTCTGATTTATCTGTGGGACAAGCAGAATGAAACATCCCACCCAAAATGAGGATCTTATCCAGTTAGAGGAAGGCTGCTGGGTTGCTGGGACTGCCAGAGGATGCTCCTATGGATAATGGAGCTTCATTTCCATGGATATGCTGGGGTGGGCCAGCTGAGTGGGCAGACAGCTTCCCCAGAGTGTCAGAGCTGCTTAAAACTGCTGGCCTGAGTTATTGTCATTTTAAGGACTCAAACTGTAACTCTCCAGTTATCAACTTTCCTACTGTTTATTCCAGGATCTCGGGAGAAAGGGAATAGGTGTGGTTGGGGAGAGACCCTTGGCAGACAAGCTTCTAGCAGCTCATTATCTGCTGGGGAGATTTCAATGCCTGGGAAATATAAAGCTGCTAATTTGTATTTKAATATTCCTCCTGTGTCCCATCGGCAGTATAAATTAAGTAAATTCAATCAAAGGCTATCCCTTATCTATTGCCTGCCTGTGCCTTGCTGGGGAGCTGGATCAGCTACGGAGAGAGAGAGGCTGGGAATAGAAATCTGAGATCCCTCCCGATATATCAAAGTCAGACAAAGGGAGAGCATTGATCGCAGGCAGCCAGACAACAGCCTGAGCAATAAAAAAAAAAAAAAAAAAATTAAAAAAAAAAAGATGAAGAAGAAGCAGAAAGAACAATCCCTCTTTTCTCTTCCCTATCAGCATCTTGAGCTGTGAATTACAAGTGAATGAGAGCTGACTTATTCCTTTTTTGAGGGAGAAACTCACGCACAGGAGTCAGGGCAGCAGGAATTATGGCTCCCCTGGCCATCGTAGATTGGCCCCCCTGTGAGCCTGTAGTATTTTGTAGGACTGTTTATGGGGCTAACTTTAATGTCTTAATATATATGTGCAGTGTGCCAGAATTACAGCTGCAGGGGGAACCATAACTTGGAACTTCCTGACTTTCGTGCGTGTAAAACCTCAGCTGCAATGTTAATTTACTTGAGGATTTTTTGGGTTGTTGTTGTTGTTGTAAGTCATTCCCCCTGCCCTGATTCTTTATGGATACAACAAGGACAAGAAAGCAAAATGCTGGTTTGGTGCTGGAAATGATGGATTAGCACTGGCAATTCCAGGCAGGATGTGGCTGTTGGTGGAGGGGAGGTGGGAATTTCAAGGCTGTGGCTTGGAAGAAGAAAAGGAGGCCTAGAGATGTCGGAATGACAAGGACAGGATGGTTCAGGAGGGTTTGGTGTTGCTGGAACAATGTCAGGGTGTGGGAAGCAGCACTGGAAATCACCCTCACAGGGCCAGGCAAGCTGAGCTTGTTCTGCTCTCATGTTAAAGCCAGGGGAGCCTGGGCTCATTCCCGCTGCCAGCACAGCTTTATGGCTCTACCTTGGTCAGCCAGGAGCAGCCAGCCACAGAATCATTGAATCTTTGAGTTGTTTAGGTTGGAAAAGCACTCCAAGATCATCCAGTCCAACCATTCCCCAGCGCTGCCAAGGCCACCATTGAGCCACGTCCCCAAGTGCCACATCCATGTGTCTGCTCAATCCCTCCAAGGAKGGGCATCACATCACTGCTCTGGGACAGCTGTGCCAGAGCCTGACCCCCCTTTTGGAGAAGGAATCCTCCTGGAAAAGGTGGGGCAGACCCTGCAGGTACCAGCAGTGAGCATGGTGAGGACAGTGTGGGCCTCCCCGGCCAACCAGGACAGGGCTGATTATCCAGCACTGCCAGGCTTGGTTTAGTTTGAAGGTTGCACAACTTTTTAAGTCTTTTCTCTTCCTTTTCCTCATGAAAAAAAGCCACCATCAAGTTTGAAGTGAAGAAACTGTTGCCTTGAATGATGTCCCCAGTTTCCTGTGCCTCCATCTCATGCTGCTTCCCTAATGACTTGATCAGGGTGATGGCTCTTCTCTGCTCAGCTGAATCTCTCCATCTCACTCACTGGCACCTCTGAGCTTTAAGGTCTCTAATTCTGTGTTGAAAGCACTTGAAATCAGCTCAAAAGCTCAGAGGGAGCGAGGGCTGGCGGACTGACGGACGGACAGAGTGCCACACTCAGTTTGATTGCTCCAATTTTATTTCTAGCAGCAACCTGAATGGAAAAAAATCAAGGCCAATATGATTTTTGGAGGGGGAAAAAAGGATAAAATCAAGTTGAAGGAAAACAGGGGTGAGAAAATTCAGCTCTCCTGGAAACACATTGTTCTTCCAAGGGTCCAGAACGTGTCTCTGTTGGAGACTACAAAGGAGGAGCAGGTGCAGGGCAGGTCTGACTGGGCTGGCTTGGGGGATTCCTTGTGGCTGTCTGGTGCACAGAGCTGTTCTTTCCACCCCTGCCAGGCACAGCCTGAGCTGTCCAACCAGCAGAACACAGCCCTCAAACCAGGGTACTCAAGTGCTGCTGTGGGGTCATCGTGCTCTAAGAGCCTTACAAGAAACTTTTTTCCTCCTAGAACCATCTCACCCTGCTCCCATGCCTGCCCAGACTGATTTCTAATCAATAACACCAAAATCCTGATGCTGTCAAAAGCAACAGAGTTCCCCCAAGAACCTATTTTGCCCTCCTGCACCCAGACATGCAGCAGAGAGAAAGAAATCCCAGAAATCCAAACCATGCTGCCTGCCAGAAAAATAACCAGGAGTCTGCCAGAAAAATAACCCCATCTCTGCTCTCCCCAAACCACTCACAATGCTGACTCTGACTCTGACTCCCCCTCTGGGTAAAACCATGCAGGAGGAGTGAGCCACTTGCCTAAAGCCAGCTCTTCCTCCTCTCCACACAGGGATCAGGGAGGCTGAGAGGTGCCTGTGCTGCCCCAGAGCCTTTGGCAAGCACAGCACAGCCCTGCCAAAGCTTGCAGCTCGTTTTCCCCAAGGCTGGTGTAGCATTAAGTTCTTATATCCAAAAGCAGCCTTTCAAATTGCTGCCTGGTGTGTTACATAAATCCTCCCCAGGATCCTCAGAGACTGCAAGCAATTACACTGAGGTGCTGAGGAAGCAAGTGAGAGCTCAAAGAAAGGTTAAGAGAAGAGGAGGAGGGGGRGAAAAAAAAAAGAAGGAACAACAAAAATCCCAGCTCTGGTAGCAGCTTGGAGTGTGAGGGAGGCCACATAAGACAAGGCTGTGTGACTTGTGTTGAAATTGCTGCACCTCAGCCCATTCCAAGCAGGGCCCAGGGGAATATCACCCATCTGCCAACAGTGGTACAATTTGGTGATGATTTGGGATGTTCATTTGTGGCCTAAAATAGGAGAAACTGTTATCAGCAGAGCCCAGAGATGGTTCTTAGAATCTGTTCTCTTGAAGGCATTACCTGGGTCCTCCCCAGTCAAGGACATCCCCCTCTGTACAGATCTCCTGGATATGTGGGCATGCAGGAGAACTCTGGGAAGGGCTCCTCACAACCTCTTACCTTGTCCTGCAGCAAGAAACAGCAGCAGCCAACATCTGACACCTTCCAGCCAGCAGGAAGCACGAGAGACTTCCCTGGAGAGCAGCTCCAAGCTCCAACCCTGCTCCATCCCTGTCCTGGAGCCCTTCCATGGTCCATCTGCAGCCTGGGGTGCAGTGAGCACCAGGATGCAGACATTGGGTTGAAGGACTGAGTTGGGAGTGCTGCAATTCCCTGGGGYTGATGTCTGGCCACGTCCCTGGAGCTCAGGCAGCTGCTGCCCTTTGGCGTCTGCGCTCACCCAGGGCAAGCTGGGCTTGGTTCCAAGGCCTCCAGCCAGCTGTAAATGGAGCTGTCACCTTCCCCTGGTTCCAAGGCCTTCCAGCCATCTGCAGATGGGAGCGTTCACCTTCCCCTGGTTCCAAGGCCTTCCAGCCAGCTGCAAATGGGAGCTGTCACCTTCCCCTGGTTCCAAGGCCTTCCAGCCAGCTGCAAATGGAGCTGTACCTTTCCCTGGTTCCAAGGCCTTCCAGCCAGCTGCAAATGGGAGCTTGGAGTATTGCACTAAACAGTTTTTTAGTTGTTTGCACTGGGTGTGCAAACAGGCATGGATTCTTACAGGATTCTTACAGGAGCTGTTACCTCTCCTGCTTCCCATTCCCCTCAGGGCGATCATCTCCATTAGTGACCACTCCAAAGTGCTTGCAGAGCAGCGTGTGGAGCTGCTGGCTGGAAGCTTCCCCTCACTTGATGCACAAGTGCTGTTTTCCCAGGGCTGCCCTGTGCTAATGCAGCCAGCACTGCCTTCTTCCCTCATGTTTTGCTCTCCCTCAGCCCATAATGTCACCGTCATATTTCTGGAAAAATCCCTTCACCAGGATTTCTTCTCCTAGGAAGCTGAAAGCCTCAGGGGAAAAAAAATAAAACAATATTATCTGATTTGCTTCTCCTGTGTTTTGCTGCTTTAAAATGTAGTTTAGACATTGTTTACCAACTGGTCATTGTTTCATTAGTTTCATGTGAATTAACTTAATGACTCTGGAAAGAGTCACGGGTTTTCATTAATATCTTGTTTAGCCTTCAGTAAGTATCCTTTCTCTATTCTTTAATATAGTTTAGTGTAGTATTCTTTAATATATATAGTAACATAAAAAATAATAAATTAGCCTTCTAAAACCATGGAATCAGATTCATCTTTCCTCCCCACGACAGGGACCCCAAAGACACCACACCATAATGTTGTATCCCTCACCACCCGACAGCTCCAGTGCTGGCTAAAGGTGACTTTTGGGGGAAGGGGGGGTTGGAGTTGAAGTGAATCCATCAAACAGATTTAGCAGGGCTGCCTGAGTTCCTGGTGCAGGAACAGATGCATTTCCCTAATAGACACAGGCATGGATTTCACTGCCAGGCAGCTGCATTAAGGAAATGGATGGCAGGTCCTGAGACATCTGAGCTCTGGGTGGAGAAGCTTTAATCCAGGGCCACAATCTTGGCCAATGTGTCACTGTCTGGCGGAGGATTCAATAATAACTATCTCTCTTAGCTATGCCCTGGAGGCTCAGCAGCTCCTGATAACCTGCCTTATCAGCAGTGGAAGCTGGAACAGTCAGCCAGGAGCAAGGAAGGAGCCCACGAGTTAATCCACAGCAGCTCAGGCCAGGCTGCCACACACCAGCACCTCTGAGGGATCCCTGGCAGGCACCACGGGTAGGCTGTGGACAACTGAATTAGCAAAACATCTGGAACCCTTCCAGAGGGGTGCCAGGGAGCTGCAGAGCTGCTGGATGGTGCTCAGAGAGGGTGGCTGATCCCTCCAAACCATCCCAGGGAGCTGCACTGACTCAGGGCTTTTTCTCTCTTTGGGTCTAAACTGGGTAGAAACTCCACCTTTGGACCTCCAGGTCCCAGCACAGCCCCAGGAACCTCACTTCCATATTTTAGCTGGTTCCCACTGGATACCAGGCCCTTTCCTTATTTCTTTCCCAGGTGGGTGTAGCCTGCAGAGCTGCCTGGCTACTCCTCAGCACAAGGAGCGGAAGAGGATAAAGCAAATCTGAGTAAAATAGAAGGAAAATGAGAATCTCTGGGCCACTGACATCTTTCCTTCTATCTCCAAGCATCTTTGAAAGACTTTTCCTTCCTTTGACAGAGSCAGCCAGCTCTTCATCTGGGAACTGCACGAGTCTCAGGCAGCTTCAAAGCTGGATGGCTGCATTCACATTCCCAACTGTGAGGACTTTTAGAGTCTATATTTAGGCTTTTCCATAGGATAAGGGACAGGCAGCATGGGTTCTGCTGAAGGAAATTATGTTTCTCTGACCCGCTTAAATCCTTTGGATGAGTTAAGAGACCAGTGGATAAAAGGGAATGAGAGAGTATATACACACACACTCCTTTTGAATTTCAAAAGCCTTTTTGGATAAAGACCCTGACAGAGAGCTATCAAGGCATAATGGTGACCAGGGGGTGTGAGTTAAAATCCCTGTGACAGATTAATGCTGGTGGAGAGAATGGGAAGAAATGGGCAATTCTCAGCAGGAGAAATTGTGATTGTCAAGGGGACCATGTCATGAGAATATTGCTCAGTCTATTTCCCCCAGGCTGTGGCCAGGGCTGAGCAGAGAGGTGAGTGTGCTGATGAYACATTTGGTGTTTGTTTTCTTCCCCAGTGCTGCCCGCTGTCCTGATTTCCACCTCTGACTGAAGCTGGCCCAGCTCYGCTGCCAAGAAGTGCCTCTGATTTGCACTCCAGGCCCTTTTGTTCACAGGCAGAGAGGGAAGCAGACTGGAGAGGGCTCTGGAATGCTCATTCCCAGCTGCCCACACTCCCCAGCACGCAGGGCTGCCTCGCTGGCACATCCTGCTGCCATATGTCCCCAGTCCAGGGCTGTGGCCGCCAGTGCCTGTGTCAGGAGAGCTCCCCGGCACAGGAGAGGGGGCTCTAATTAGTCTGCAGGCCTGGCAGGATGTTGGGAGAAGGGAGTTAATTAGCAGGATGCGTTTGGACATCCTTCAGGGGAGGGCTACACCTTTTACTCTGATTTTCTGTTTCCCACCATCCCTGTGTCTGTGTCTGCCATCATTGTCCTGCTCTTCCTCTCTTGTCCGCAGCTCCTGCTGCTCCAGCCGTGGCAGCACACTTGGGATCACACTTTCCCTGCTTCCCAGGCTCCAGGGTGTGGGATTCACATTCTCTGAACCTGAGAGAAGCAGTGAGAGAAGCAGAGAAAAGAATGATCCGAACAATTCTCATCTCATTGGCTGCTCATGTGTTAGTGCAAAAGTAGAATGCAACGTGGAGATTGTTTGTTTTGCCAAAGCAGAATGCAATATGGAGATTTTTTAACCTAAAGTGATGGTGGTTTGTTTCCTTGGCCTAGCAGGGCCAAGCACGTGTGCAGACTGTGGGTCAGCAGCCAGTCATGAGATTCTGGGCAGTTGAGTTGAGTTGGGTGCTTGTGCACATTCAGTTTAGATGTAGTGTAATATAATATAGACTAATATAATAAATATTTATATATATATATATATATATAAAATATATAAAATATAATTATAATATATAATATATTATTTTAAATTAATATAGAAATTATAAATTTAAATATAATATATAAATATATTGTTATATATTAAATTTATAAATGATTATAAAGTATACTATAGCTATAATTCTATTCTATTCTATTCTATTCTATTCTATTCTATTCTATTAATTATATTGTATTGTATTGTATTATATTATATTATATTATGTTATATTATATTATGTTATATTATATTAATAAATAATTCACCTTCTGATATCCATGGAGTCAGATGCATCACTTTCTCCCCATCACTGGGGTTGCCCTGATTCTGATGCCATGGACCAGGCCTGAGCCAGCTGTGCAGACAGAACAGATTTGCTATTTTAGAAAAGCTGCAGTGGGAATTCACTCTTAGCCCTTTTCTCCTCCATCTCTTCTCTACTGCCCCACAGCCAAAATCAGTGGTATGTTTAATGTTTGGACTTCTGCTTCTATGGATGATTTCCTCCTCTGCCCCCCARATGCTCAWCACCTTAACTCAGTTGTGCTCAGAGCTGAGCTCACAAGTCCTGCTGAGACTYTCTGCCTCTGCTCCCTTCTCCAGCCCCTCACCCACGCTCCCTCCTCCGTCCCCCCACTGGAATTGTGGTTAAATTGGATTAGAGTAATTAACTTTTGGTCACACTTTTCAGTGAGCAGTCAGGAGGGAGAAAAAAAGAAGGGAAGTTAATTGAGATGAAAGGAGACAACGTCAAGCAAGGAATTCTGCTTAATTGGTGTTGGTGATGCCCAGGGAATTGTTGCAGTATTTGCAGTGGGCATGGAAAAATTCTGACATCTTCTTCATTACCCTGTGTCATATTGTGCTCTGCTTTTTGGGGAAGGGGATTGTTTGGATTGAATTACCTCATTTTTCTTCCCAAATTTCTTTTTCCCCATGTTGATAATGACACAGCTTCAGCTACGCAGAGTGAATGTAAATTGGACAAATGATTTTGGCTTGGTGGGCTCCAAACCCTGTCATAAACTCAAACATGTGAGTGCTGTCTGCTCTGAGAAGCCTTTGTGGAGATGTTCCCCTTTCCTGTAAACAAGGATTTGGCTTCACCTCCCACAGCAGCTCCCAGCCCCTGTGACATTTCGATCTGCTCCAGGATTTATGGGAGGGAAGATCATGYCTCATCTGTTAAATGAAATGCCTCAGATAAGGCATTTCCATTTATTAAGGCAGTTATTATATTATAATTAAGCACCAGTTGCTGGCAGAAAACATATTTATGGAGGTTTAACCATGCAGCCTGAGAGAGATAAATAGAGGCTGTGGAAGTGCCTGGGGTTTTTCACTCTCAGGGAGAGGCATGACCTGGAGCTCAGGACAYTTTCATGGCCAACAGCTGGGTGGGAACTGTTGAAAATTGGATGGTTTTTTTTCAGCAAGGGGAACTGGAGCTGAGAAAAAACACTTTCCAAAGCCATGGCAGCCTGGTTTAKGAGGGCTCACTGAGGCAGGTGTCCCCTTCACCCTCCTGCTGAAAGCTTAAAGATCCTGGGTGCTGCATCACAGAAAGCTTCACTCCCTTTACCAAGAGATGGGAAACTTCCCCTCCTTTTCCAAGAGTTATGCTGGAATCCTGCTCAGAAATCCCTGCCCTCCTTCAGGGCTGTGCTGGCTTTCATTTCCCTGCTGCAGCAGCTGAGGGAGGGGGCAAAGGGAGCACGGAGAAATGGGGGGGAATGTGAATAGGAAAGCTCTCAGAAGCTTGGTATTAGGCAGGGATTTGGGAAGKTTGGGAAGGTATAAACAGGACTTGAGAGAAGCATTTTCTCTGGGATTAAGACCAGAGTCCACCTCAGTGTGGTTTTTAGAGCTGCCTGGAGGCTGTGTAACACAGCAGCTTCAAAGAGGAGAGCCAGAGGAGCAGGGAATTAATGGGGCTTCTCCCTGTGCCCTGCTCATCCTGCTGCATCCTGGCCTGGCAAGAACACAAATTAATCTGGGAGATGTGGGCCAGTCTTGAAGTCACAGGCAGCATGGATCCTAACTGGGCACATGTAAGTCCATTTTATGCTCAACCTGTGTCCAGGTGCTCCCTCCTGTCCACATCCAGAGAGAGGGGGGGAATGTCCTGGAGATGGGAATGGACTCGGGAGCCCCTGGAGCAAAGAGGAGATGGAGAATGAGCTGCTCCAAATTACAGGTCAGCCCACCTGGGTAGGAGCTGATCCACTTTGYTGGGTTACAGCATTTGTGGACTGGATATCTTCCATTTTCCCTTCCACTGAGGGTTTTAAACCCTCATTTCCCCCCGCTCCAGTGTCACCATSATATTTTCTGACAAATCCCTTCGCCAGGATTTCTTCTCCTGGGAAGATGAGAAGCCTTAGAGAAAAATGTAAATCATAATTATCTGATTCTCTTCTCCTGTGTTTGGCTGCTTTGGAATGTGGTCTGGACATTGTTTACCAACAGGTGCATGTTTTATTAGTTCCATGTTAATTGTTTTTACTTAATGACCAATCACAGCCAGCTGTGTCAGACTCTGAGGAGTCAGTCACGACCTCTCATTATCATTCCTGTTAAGCCTTCTGTCTGTATTCTTCTCTTTCTTTAGTATAGTTTTAGTTTCTTTAGTATAGTTTTAGTGCAGCATTCTTTTATATAATATCTCATAAAATAATAAATCAGCCTCTGAGAACATGGAGTCAGATTCTCATCTCTCACCTCGTCCTGGGGACCTCACAAACATCACACCCCAGAGCATTTTCTCTGTGTCGTTGCTGCAGCGTTTTTGCAGCACGTAGTTAAACCCAATAAAAGAATCATTATTGCTGCAATTATTTCCAAACAGATTAAATATCTGCCACRCTCCCAGTCCCAGTATAAAACAGGAGGAGCCATAAACTACCTCAGTGCATAAAAACAGGGAGGGGAGAAGGGAAAGATGACATTTCATCTGGCTTCCTCATGGGCCTGTGTAGTTACTGGGAACATTTGCATATTTTTAATGCAGTGCCTCTTTAATAAATTCCTCCCTCCAGACACATTAAAAATGGGGCTCTTGCCTGAGCTACAGGATAGGGAGTGCTGGCAACTCCAGACTCTGGGATCAGGCACAGAGGGGATGTCTGTGGGATCTGGGAGGGAAGGAGAGCAGGGAAGGGAAGGTCAGCACATCCCATCACTTTTTTTTGTGTACACCATCAGCAAACGCCATCTGTTWAATTTTTGACCTTTTTGTTGTCTGACCTCCTTTGAACTTCTCTGGAATTCTCCAGGGTAATACAGTTTCTTTGCATTCAGGGGCAGGATTATTTGCTATTAAATTGGAATTCAGGGAAGAAGGAGACTTAAATTCTTCTCCTGACCTGGTAATCTGCTGGGGAATAAAAGCATTGCCTGTAATTACAGGGTTTTCTCTTTTTTTATTTTTTTGCTTTTTGGCTTGAGTTCAGGCCAGACCCCAAACTTGCTCTTTAAGCCTCTTATGGCAAATAACTCTTTTCTGAGAACAGGCTGTGCTTTTGTGTCCCTGCAGAGCCACCATGTCCTGTCCACTGTCCCCAGCCACGCTGCTGCCTGTGGGGCTGGAATATTCTGGGAAGAGGGAAACCAGCCTGGGGAAATATCTGGAGCTCAACAGTGACTCCCACACAACCCCAACAAGGCTGGACTACTCCAAGTCCTTCAGGGCACTGCTGGAGGGATCCACACATGGAGCAGAGGTCAGTCAGGTCCYTCACCCTGCCACAGGCTCCACCTGGAGCTCCAAAGGATCTCCTCGGCTTCTGTCTCCCTGATTCCTCTTTTCTTCTACCCTTTTCCTCTCTTTATCACCTTTTATCAGCCCAGTGGGGTGCCCAGGGAGGGGTTTATGGCAATGTGAGGGTGGGATGAGGTCCTGCTGTGACTCCAGCCAATGTAGTTGTTCCTCCTCTRCAGTTCCCAATGGATGAGGATGGTTCTTCTGAAACTTCTGGTCATTTTTCCCTAGAAAATAGTTCATWTCCTGACCATTGCCATCTCTCCACAGAAAAGTTGTGTTCACTTTTCTCCCAGAACACCTGGAAAGTGGAATATGTCCAATCCACAGCTGCTGTAACCCAGCAAAGGGRATCAGTTCCTAYCCAGGTGGGCTGACCTGTAATTTGGARCAGCTGATTTTCCATCTCCTCTTTGCTCCAGGGGCTCCCRAATCCATTSCCATCTCCAAGACATTGCTATCCTGGCTCCTGAGGAGGGGGGAACCTGTGGAACATCCCAAGGGAGGATGCCCACAGTGAGCTCCACCTCTCCTTGAGCATTCCAGCATCCTTAGGGAACTTCAGAGCCTTGAGATTGGCCTGAAACCCCACAAATTCTCAGGGAGCTTCTTTCCAGCTCCTGGCCAGCTTCAATGCCCCTGTCAGGGAGATGTAATAAATCAAGAGGAGAATATTTTGGGCCCATGTGGGTGTAGCTGTGCCTGGCAGGCTGAAGGCACAGAGAGTGCATCTCAAATCGAGAATAAGAGGAGTTTTAGTTAATGCACTCCAGAACTGGCTTCCACGGCACCTCCACTGACTATTTTATCAGCAGAACAGAGCACAGGAGAAATTGTAGATGAAACAAATACAGAAAATACATTAAGAGAGTAAGTAATGAGATCTGGGTGAAATTGCATCTTATGAAAAAGTAATCTGCAGCTTAGTGTGCAAGGAGGAGGAATTTGATGGAATAGAGGGGCTCTCAAGAAAGGAATGAAGGAGCACATTACAAACAGACAAAGACAGCCAGGTGTGTTGTGGAACGCAGGGAAGCAGTTAAATTAGGATGTAATGGAAAAGGTTATTTTAATATTCTCTTTTATGGATATCCGTGTCAATATTATCTCAGGGAAGGAGAGAGTGAGGGAGGAGGAAAGGGGTGTGTAGTTGTGAAAAAGGCAAATAAATTGCAGCTTGTTCAAATTCTGGGGTCCTTTCGTCAGAAGGAGCAAAGACACGAGGGGCAGATCAGGCTGGTGGCACTGTGGAGGACACAGATCCCACGGGGTCTGCAGGCACAAACGTTTCCCTGCCCACTCCTGATGGGAAGGGGCAACCTGAGCTTCCCAAATCCAGATCTTGTGTCTGGCTGGGATGGGGGAAGTGATCCCCCATGGGATGGGATTGTTTGGAGATGTCTCATGGCCCAGCAAAACATTCTCCTTTCAGTTTTTGGGCCTTTTCCTGCAGATGGGTTTTTTTGGGGGGTTTGTCCCAGGGCCACTGGGACAGGATGGAGAGAGAGGGAAACACAGGGATCTATTCTTAAAARGGATTTTCCAACTTGAGGCTGCTGRAAATGCCTTTCCTTKAACCATGCAAACCTCCAATCCAAGGCAGCCCCCTGGGCTCTGTCTCCAGGCCTTGGAGAGGCACAATCACCTTCTCCAGGRGTTTGGTCACCCCCTCCCCAAATTCACTGCCAACACCTCTGCTTTAGCTGCAGAGGGGGTCAAGGATCATGGATTTGGGGTGGAGAGGTGAATTTGGCCTTAAATAACAGCCCCAGGATTTGTCTGGGCAGTTGCTGAGGCAGAAACAGCCCAAATTCAGCCTTGTGTCCTCCCCCAGCTGCATCACTCCTCCCCTGACACAGCCTCTCCCATCCTGGCTCCCCCCTGGCAGGTGACACTTCACACACCTGGCACTTATTAGCCCCCCCTGAGCCAGCCCTAATTAATTATTTGCCTCATTAGACAGAGAGTTGAGGCCTTGTTGACTTGCTGAGGTCACGGAGGTGCACCTGTGAGCTGAGCCTTCTGTTTATTCCCCTCCTTTTGCAGGAAGGTGGMAATGCTGAAGCTGAGGAGTTGTTTAGGACATGAGGCAGTTGGAAAATGCYGATTTTGTCCCTCATTAATGAGGAATTGAGCAGAATTCTGGGCATTAGTGCCATACTGAAAGCATTTGCCATTCCTGTGTGTTGGGCTCTGCCCCCTCCTCCAAAAATCTCGGAGTGGGAGTTTCTCCTGCCCCTGGGGGTTTCTGGAGAGACAAAAAAATCTCAATTTCAAGTGTYCCAGGCAGCAGCCAAGGCTCCCCCTGCTCTTTGCTGCCTGCAGAAGGAGGCAAGGCTGGATTCATTCAGTCCAGAGTGGAATTTTTGCTCACTAAAGTTTGATGAGCTCATTTCCTACCTGCTTTGCAATCTGACTCCAACACCTGCCGTTCCCAAACAAGCTGGGAAATGAATTCATTTCAGCCCAAGCCAGAGTGGGCGATTTTCTTTTGTAGTTTTGAATTTTTAGTGGCTGGAGGAATCAGCAATGATTTCATTTGGGACTGAAGGAAGTGCTTTGTTTGATATCAAATGAGGAGTGGGAGGGTTTTTACCCTTTTGAGTATGGCCAGGTATAATGGRAGGCAGTGTGAGACTGGAATGAGCCCTGTGAGCTGAGGAACTGGAGTGCTTCCTATGAAAAATATCACATTAAAGTGTTTCAGACTGGGGGTGGRGGGGAATATTGCTCTCTGCTTTGGCTTTTTAAACTGAATATTGCCAATGCAGATAAATCTGAGGGGTTTTTTTTGAGCCCAGCCTTTGTGCTAGTGTCACCCAGCTCAGGTGGGGACAAAGATCTGAAATAAAGGTCTTTGACCCAAGATTTAGTACCCAAAGGGTTTTTTTTTTGACTGACAGCTCTGCCCTGCCTTAGCACCATCTCCAAATCTCCTTTTTGGAGGCAGGACACCCTCCTGAGCTCTTCCAGTTTCTTCTCATGCCTGGTGTTTGCACAGCTCCATCCTTGACAGCTCCTCCTGCTTTGTCCCTGAAATGAACCACGTTGCATCCACTCAACACTGCTGGAGCCCCCCCAAAAAAAGAGATAAATAAAAGGAAGCTTTTTAAAAAAGCCTTCTCACCTGGACACCTTTGTTCCTGCCTCAGTGAAAAAGAGGACAGTGTTTCCATAGGCAGGGCTGTTGAAATGAATGCAGATGAAATGGTTCAGTGTAATTAATTAAATGATCTCCAGCACCTCAGGAGGATCAGCAGCRTGCAGAGGACATAATTGGGTGTACACTGGCTGAATACATCATCACACACACATGGGCAGGCTGTGTGCCAGGCCCAGCCACTCCAATCCAGCAGGATTTATAGCCCTGCAAAGCAGGAGAGTCTGGGAGAGCCCAAGGCAGGGCTGCCTTCCCTGGGACGAGCTTGTCCTCATGAAACAAACCTGGAGCTGCCAGGAATCACCAGATCTGTGCCAGCTGGACACACATTTGCTGGGATGCATTTGGGATGTGCAGGAATCACCTGTGCAGCAGCACAAGCAGGGATTGTTTTGCTCCTTTCAGAGCAGTTTCTCTCCGTGGTGCTGATTATTAAGTACCAAAGCAGCGCTTTGTAATTTTGCCTTATTTATTCCCTTTTCTAAACCCATTCTGGAGTGAAGGAATTCGGTGCTGGCAGGACTGAGCTGCTCTCAGCTCCTGCCTTCTCTGGGGGGCTGACCCAGAACTTGCTGTGACTAAAAGATCTGTCAGCTAATTCCATTGAATTTTAGCCTGCAACACGCAGGGTCAAGGCAGATCACAAAAAAAAAATGCAGAGTTGTGAAGGAGGACAGCCAGGCACTCACAAAGAAAAAGTGCTTTAAACATTCAAGAAGAAAAGTGGCCAAGGAAAATGATTTTCAAAGGTCCCTCCGTGAAGGCTGTGATGGGGAAGGAGCACAATGCCCGACGTGTCTGGCAGCACAAAAGCTGCTCTGGGAGGGAGCACAGCGAGCTGCCTGCTGATTAAACTTCCCAAATCACTGTTGGAGGAGCAGAAAAGAACTGGAAATAAATCGGTATCAAATTTCCTTTTTTCCTCCKTGCCACAGGGAAGAGGGAAAATAACTTGGAGGGCTCTGTACTGCAGTGCTGAGGAGGGGAAGAGAGCACCTGAGGCAGATATTTAGGCTGCAACGTCCCTGAGGCCACTAAAAACCTGAATATTTTACAGGCCTGGCCCAGGAAGCTTTGAAAGGACCCCCTTTTCCAACACATCTCCTGAAAACCAAGTTCAGGACAGCCCTCGTGGCACGTTTCCCACTTTGGAAAAATATAGGTCTTCCTCCTCTCCTGCCTGTKGTGTGACTGTCACCTTCCCCTGTCCCCCCCTTTCTCCTGCCATCCAGCAAATCTTCTCCTTTGGCTCCTTCTCCAAGCTCCTCCGTGCATGTCACAGAATCCACAAGATCTGAAGAGGGGGAGGAAGGGGAAAAACACAGCAGTAAGAACCCAGTTTATTATTTATAATGCTCAGCTGTAAGCAATAAACACGGGCAGGGAATGTAAATTCTGCCACTTCCTTACCCTCTCTCTATAATTCCCTGGTAAATTCACATCATTCACTGTCGGCCTYAATGTGCCTCTATTTGTCTGAGCTCCCCATTTCTCTGGGACTTTTTTTTTTCTCCAGTGAAATAATATCTCCATGTATAGTTCCCTTCCTCTATCCTTAGACTTGTAAATTAAATTAATTTCAAATTCAAAGGGGTAATATCCTGCTAAAATGATCCGCTGTATCATTGCAGGTCATGGTGTTGAACWGTAAAATAAAAGCCTGTTTATAACTTATCATTTACAAGGCTTTCTTCTCCCAGAAACTACCACTGTGATGGAGAGAGCTGCCTGAGGAGCTGGAAAAATATCCGTTTTCTATAAAACCAGAGGGAGGTGGTCACATATCCTGGGAATGTGGCATCCAAAAGGTGACCTAAGTGCATTTGTTCAATCCAGTGCTGTTGTCTGAGCATCCCCTTTGCTCCTTAGTGGTGCTTTGGGGAGTTGAAGGAAATCCAGCGATGGATTTTCTCACAGTTCCCTTCTCTGTGGCCATGAGCAGAGATGAAAGGAGGTAAGACAAAAGATCTACATCCCATTTCCAAAACAGGGATTTACTCCTCAGTACATTTCAGGAATGCACAACTTGTTTTGTGCAGGGGGGTGAGAAGTTGTTATTCCAAATTTCCCCGTCTCAGAAACAGCAGAAACTTCTGGCAGAATTCTCCAAGATCATTTTCTTCATTATTTCATTTTACCTGTTATATAAAGAATGAAAAGGAAAGATTGAGGAGAAGGCTGAGGTCTGTAAAGAGCCAGAAATGTCTGTCACAAAGGGTTCTGAACCTCCCAAACCTGTTCATCCAGTAAAGGAGCCCTAAAAAACACTTACAAACACTCTGGAATGGAGATAGAATCAAAGGAAATGCAATTGAAGAAAAAAAAAAAAAAAAAGAAAATTGGGACATTTAGTGACTACAACAAAATGGGCTGGGATTACATGAGGCACAGTGCAAAGGGCCAAAACAGGCCAAAACTAACCTCACAGATGCTGCAAAAGCAGGGGAAAAAATCAAGGAGGAAGACACAACTTTGAGGGGAAGATATGAGAGACATGGCATGGATACTGAAAAAAAAAAGAAAAAAAAAAAGGAAATGGAGATGGAAAATCTGCTCCAGCTTCCATGAAGCATTTCTGGCCTCCCCACCCTTAGCACTGAGCAATTTAATAAACTCAAGTGAGAGACACACAGGAGCCACCTCCTTTTACAGGGAGATGAGCCCCAGTTTTGCCAATTAAACCCAAGTAAGAGACAAATAGGAGCCACCTCCTTTTACAGGGAGGTGATGGAGAAAATCCCCAATTTTGGCAATTAAACCTGAATGAGATACACACAGGAGCCACCTGAATGAGAGACACACAGGAGACACATCACCTCCTTTTGGCAGAGAGATGATGGAGAAAATCCCCAATTTTGCCACCCAGGGACCATCCCCCGGTGCAGCTCTTCCCTTCCTGCAACACCAAGAAATGGGATTTGCAGATCCTCACCAAGAAATGGGATTTGCAGATCCTCACCAAGAAATGGGATTTGCAGATCCTCACCAAGAAATGGGATTTGCAGATCCTGGGAGAGGCAGGGCCGGTCCCATCCCGGCTGGGATGGCAGCAGCACATCTGTGGTGTCACCAACTCCCAGGGTCCTTCCAAAGCCCCTAAATAATTTCCTTTCAGTGCCTTCCAAAGCCCTTAAATGGTTTCTTTTCAGCCCCTTAATGAAGACACTTCCCTCGCACTCCTCACACATCACATTCCAAAGGTTTTCCTTGCCGGGGCTGCTGCTTCACSGGTAGTTTTGTAATTTATGACACTCTTAGTGGCTTAATTATGCTGTCAGCTCCAGCTGTCACTTAAGTGATATGAGGAATGATGGGATGCCATTAGCCAGCTAATAGTTGCTGTAAAGAGAATTGTTTTATGCCGTTTAATCACGGAACATAAACAATTTTTGCTCCCCGATATCCACACTGGCTTGCAGGATGATATTTAAGAGGCCAGTCATGACATCTGTCCTTCTGCCTGAAAAAGTGCTGCAGGAAAGGAAGGGGAACTCAGCAGCAACAGGTTTAATTAGATTTACCATCGAGATCATGAGCACTTGGCTTCATCTTTTTCCATGCTGATGGACTTTTTGTTTGAGTCTTGGGGCCTCTCTTGCTTTTTGTCTTGATCTGTCATGATGTGGTGTCTTCATCCCCACAAGGGCTTGGAAAATTTGTGCGTGAGCCCCTCAGCTTCGTTAGCACATCTGCCCTCTGTGTGTGTGGGGAGAAATATTCATTTACTGAGGRGCAGGAGACCCTGGGCTGGACCTGCTGGAGGACAGAATCACTTGGTTCCCATTTTAGACAGCAAAAAAACAAATTTAACGCTCATAATCCCTCTTGTTTAACCCTAGAGTCACCTGAAATCTGATTTTCAGCTTTAAAGCATTTCAAGCACCAACATTTCCCCCTCTGAGCTCACTAAGGCCGGGTTCAGCCCTGGCAGGACTTGGCAGCTCTGAGTCCTGTCTGAACCCCTGGCAATTTTTGGCAAAGCCTTTGTTTGCTGTCATTTTGCTGCCAGTCTCGGAGCTGTTCAACAGTGAGAATTTGTGGAGGYTGAGGGGAGGAAACTGGGGAGGAACTGGAGCCACGGGAGCGTTTGCACCTTTCTCAGCTCTGCTATTTTAATCCCAGACAGAGCTGTCTCACCCGCCCTTGTTCTGCTCC
This sequence comes from Sporophila hypoxantha, assembly GCA_002167245.1. Classification (NCBI taxonomy): domain Eukaryota; kingdom Metazoa; phylum Chordata; class Aves; order Passeriformes; family Thraupidae; genus Sporophila; species Sporophila hypoxantha. The sequence goes on from NDFG01000290.1 coordinate 339,283, forward strand.
TGCTCATCCCACGTTGGATTTGATTCCTGCAAACATCTCCTGACAGCAGAAATCCTCCTGGTTTCAGCTTTTCCTCCCCAAAACGAGGCGTTAAACCCAAAGCCTGTGGGTTAAGCCAGCAGTGCCCTGCATGTCCAACACCCTCTTTACAACAATCCCATTCCCAAGAGCCATCAGAGCCTGAAAAGAGGCAAACTGGCTGTTTAGATACATATTATAATATTGTCTTTTTGCAAATATTAAAATGGATTCTATATGTATGATGTTAAAGGAACTTTGTTATAAATATGTAATTTTTATTTTTGTTGTTAATTAAGCTTCATGAAATAGCTGATATAAGTGTGCTTGTGTTAAACACCTGCTGGGATGGGGTAAAACATCCCATAAACACAGGATGAGGACACCTGTACAGATCTGCCAACTATCAGCACTCACCCTCTGAAGGCAGTGCGGGCTGGGAACCAAAAACTGAATGTGATGATAAAAAAGGACTAAAACCACAACCAAGGATTACACATGCTCTAAAAAGGCAGATCCAAGAAGAAGATATGCTAAACAATTCTTGGAACATGTAAACTAGTTTGGGGAAAAGTTTACTATGCATAAGGGCCTATGAATATGCAACAGGCTGATGGAATTAAAAGGTATTTAAGGGATATCCCCAAAGAGAGCAGGGTGCTCTTGGCTGAGTGCTGTAAATAACCTTTGCTCTGTGATTCTTGTCTCCTGTTGTCCTTTATTTAACTTTTTCTAATTTTCACAGGAGAGTGAACGTGTTTTTCACACTTTTGCTCTATGCTCCTTGTCCCCTGTTGTCCTTTTTTTATCTTTATACATTTTCACAAGAGAGTGAACGTGTTTTTCACACTTTTGCTCTATGCTCCTTGTCCCCTGTTGTCCTTTTTTTATCTTTATACATTTTCACCAGAGAGTGAAGGTGTTTTTCACATTGGCTGTGCCAGCTCTCCAGGATGGTTCCCAGTTTTCCTTTCAAGCTCTGTGACACTTGGATGTGCCCGACASCCCTGTCAGAGAGGGGTTAAGGGATGCTGGCTGCTGGTCACTCTCCTGCCCTGATAAGAAGCCATCAATCAGCAGGGACTGGCTGCAGTCACACAGCAATAAAACCAGAGAGATTATTTGCTGCCGTGTCATTCATTATAAATGGATCCCAGGGTGCTTTGTAGAATTAATTAATGGACAAATGAGAGGGAAATGAAGGGAGGGAGACCAGGAATGAAAGCTAAGGCTTGGGATGAGGTGTGGAAGGATCTTCTGGAGCAAATATCTGCACTGGGACTGCTGGGGGGCACTAAATAGCACAAGGTAGAGATAAACAACTGCACATTTGGCCCATAAAATGTGTCATCCCCACACTGCTGGTGGCAGCTCAGCACAGGGGCTCACAGGAGGATGTGGGTGCTCCTGGCTGTTCCATGGATGGAAATGCTGCCTCCCTCTCGTCCTGTTTCCTGTATTTTGTGGGACACTGCCCATCTCCATCCACCAGTGTCTATAAAATACACAGCAGTGYCACAGAGGAAGGCACTCCATAAATCCCAGATTTTATGACAGATTATTATTTATAGGGACAAGCCACTTAGGGACTTCCCCTTGATAAAAATGGTGTCATGCAGCAGGGTGAGCCCAAGAACGTGGCCAGGGTGAGGGGGATGGACCCAGGAGGGGGAGAAGGGAGAAGTTTCCAGTTTTTTCAAGGAGCATGTTTGCCTGCAGTCACCTCCCACTCAGCCTCCTACATTTCCAGGCTCTGCACAATWCACGGCAGGAGGTGGAGGTGCTCCTGAGGGACAGGTGTGCTCAGCCTTTGTTAGATATCGGAAAATCCACCTGGGAGCAAGAATTGGATTGCCCAAAGTGGTGGAAAGTGGGAAAATCCCCCAGCGACATCACTGCTCACCAAGGAGTCACTGTGGGATGTCCCATCCTGGGGCCAGACACTGATTTTGGATAGGGACAGGCCCTACACACTGAATTTGGGTAGGGACAGGCCCTGCCCACTGATTTTGGGTAGGGACAGATCCTACCCACTGATTTTGGATAGGGACAGGCCCTGCCCACTGATTTTGGGTAGGGACAGGCCCTACCCACTGATTTTGGATAGGAACATGTCCTACCCACTGATTTTGGGTAGGGACAGGCCCTACACACTGATTTTGGATAGGGACAGGCCCTACACACTGATTTTGGATAGGGACAGGCCCTGCCCACTGATTTTGGATAGGAACATGTCCTACCCACTGATTTTGGGTAGGGACAGGCCCTACACACTGATTTTGGGTAGGGACAGGCCCTACACACTGATCTTGGGTAGGGACAGGCCCTACACACTGAATTTGGGTAGGGAGAGGCCCTACCCACTGATTTTGGGTAGGGACATGTCCTACACACTGATTTTGGGTAGGGGACAGGCCCTACACACTGATTTTTGGGTAGGGACATCGTGCCTACCACTGATTTTGGGTGGACAGGCCATACACGATTTTGGGTAGGACAGTCCTACACACTAATTTGGGTAGGGACAGGCCCTACACACTGATTTGGGTAGGGACTGCCCAGAGCTGCTGCTCACACAGAAGGGGGGTTCACCTCTGCCTTGAGCTCATGCCCAAAGCGTGGCCTTCACCTCCAGAGTCCTGGTGGGCAACAATCTCAAACCTGGAGGACATCACTAGAATTTGGGACCAGCACAGATCCCACAGAGCCCATCAGAGCAGCTGTGAGAGGCAGCACAAGTCCTCCAGCCCTCCTTCCTTCCCCCTTCGTTAAATCCCAGCGCTATAAACCAAAATGTCAATTTTCTTTTTAAACATCTTTTATGGCAGCTTAGATGCAGCTTGGCAGATTGATAGGCCRGCTGACTGACGGCTCCCATTTATCCTCCCATCAAGCGTGCAGGATTCCCTGGCACAGACAGCAGTGACAGTGACAGGGAAGGAGCACTGGGAAGGGGCAGCGTGCCAAGGAGGTGGCACTGCCTGCATCACCAGGCTGCTGTGCTCCTTCTGCTCACCATCAGGCTGGATTATCCAGCTGTCCTGGGTTGACTGTGTGATGCTTTTATCCCCGGCCRTCTTGTTCTGTTTATGCTGAATAATCAGTGTGAAAAACGCCAWTCAATTGTTKYTAAAATTTTAAAAGTTTAATAGTAATAAAATGGTTATAAAAATAGTAATATAATTAGAGTAATARTAATTTGGACAATTTGAATTAGGACAATATGAGACAATAAAAACAAAGAGTTACGGACRTCCRGGTACCTTTTTCTGGGCAGCATAAGCCAGAAAAAGGACCCACGTTAACAGAGGATTAACCCTTAAAAACAACAGCCTGTTGCATATTCATACACCTCATACATGATGCATAAATTCCATTCAAATACAGGATTCTGTCTGGTCATTGTCAACTTCTTCCTCATAAATCCACTGATTTATTTATGGGACACGCCACTTAGGGACAGAGGAGTCCTTTTACTTTATTCCAATAAAGGGAGAGGCCATGGGGCATTCCCCTGGGATCTCTCACATTTTTGGAGGACTCAGCCTCCTTTTTATCCCAATTTCCCAGCCACATTTCCCTTCTTTCTTTCCCTATTGGCTGAGGTACTTGAGAGGTTCAGATTTCCCAAAACACCTGATACCAAAGATTTCCCTCTAATGTATAACCCTCCCTTTTAATTTTTAATTCTTACGGAATTTAGGGGTTTTTCTTCCCCATTGTTTCTTTCATCTCTCAACGTCTAATTTGATTTTTCAGCAAACCTAAAGTTTATTTGTAAAAGCAAATATCTTTTTCCATTCATCAATCAGTGGAACCCTTCCCCTTGTTTCTTTTATCTCCCAGCACTGGTTTTATCTACCAGCAGACCCACAGCTGGTTTGTAAAGACAAATCCACTATTCCTCTCACCCAGGACGATGCCTGGGAAATTTGTCTGCTTCTCTCTGTGGCCAGAGAGCTGCTGCTGTGGGACTGAGCATCCCTGCAGCTCCTTCCCAGCCTTCCTCCCCTTTCATTTCTCCTCGCAACAGCTCAAAGGCAGAAGAAGAAAGCATCAGACAAAAGCCCCGGTGGTGGCAGGCGGGTGAGGAGTGGTGGCCCCGGYTGTTCTGCTGACTTGGTGCTTCCASTGGAGCGAGAAGGCGCCTGGGCAGGCTGGGGAGAGCGCTGCGGGATTAGCATAACAAAGGCTGAAATTTGCAGCATCCGCTAGATAAGCTAAGAGATGCGGCAACACAGTAAATAGAGTCTTTTCTTCCCCTGCTCGTTTGTTCTCCCCCTCTGTTCCTCCCTCTCCTCATCGCCGGGCTGCTCTCAGCACCTCTGAGACGTTCCAGCTGCATCCAGAGCAATCCGAGCCTATGGAACTGACGGGGAGGATGCTCGGGGAAAGGCAGAACTGCATCCAGAACAATCCGAGCCCATGGAGATGATGGGGAGGATGCTCGGGGAAAGACAGAGCTGCTGGGAGCCTTGGTGTGTTGTGATTTCAGGGTTTACCTCGTGTCGCAGACATCTTTTATGAAAAATCCTTTCCTTAAGATTTTTCCTCCTGAGAAGCTGAGAGGCCTCAGGAACAAAACGTAAACAATGGTTATCTGCTGCTGTGGAATGCAACAGGTGGATCTGTGATTGGTCTCATGTGGTTGTTTCTAATTAATGGCCAATCACAGTCAGCTGGCTCGGACAGACACGGAGAGAGATGACCTTGTTTCTCGAAGTCTTTATTGGAGAAAGGAGAGAGAGACACCACTCCGGGGGCGTGTTTTCACCCCAGACCTTGTCTTGAATCTCCTTGATAAAGAGAGAGGACATCACCCATCTGGGAGTGCTTTTTCATCCCAATCTTGCTCTCGAGGTCTTTATGGCTAGGAAACAGGGACACACCTGGGGGCTGCGTCTTTCAACTCCAGACCCTTGTCTTCAGGTCTCCTTCGAGAGAAAGGAGAAGAAGACACCCACTCCTGGGTGTGGTTTCATGCAAACTTGTCTTGAGATCCTCCTTGCAGAAAGCTGGAGAGTGTTGTTCATCCCAGTCTTGGTCTCAGGTCTCTGGAGAAAAGGAGAGAGAAACCCTTTGGGAGTGTTCTCATCCCAGACCTTGTCTTGAGGTCTCCTTGGAGAAAGGAGAGAAGACACCCAGTCCTGGGGTGGTTTCATCCCAAACTTGTCCCAAGGTCTCCTTGGAGAAAGCTGGAGAGTGGTTTTCATCCCAGACCTTGTCTTGAGGTCTTCTTGAGATAGGAGAGAGGACACCATTTCTGGAGGTGGTTTTCTTCCCAAACTTTGTCTCAAGGTCTCCTTGGAGAAAGGAGAGAAGACACCCACTCCTGGGGGTGTTTTTCATCCCAGACCTTTGTCTTGAGGTCTCTGAGAAAGGAGTGAGGACACACACTCCTGGGGAGTGTTTTCATCCCAAACCATATCCAATTGCCTTCCCAGGGCTGGAGCCATCAGCTGTTTGACTTTGGGAAAATTACCTGGCAAGCCTGATTGTGTGGGACTGGACCTGGGAGTGAGAGTGGAAAAAGTTCCAAATCCAAATCCAGGTGCTGCTCCTAAAACCAGAATTTACTCTGCTAAATAATTCAGCCCAGCGATTGTGTTCTACTCCTTCTGACTCTCCTGCCCTCCTTCTTTCCTTTCCTAATAAATGACAACAGCTGAATTCTGCAGTAGGGATTTTTCAGCCTAGCCTCCTCCTAGGATAATCTATACCTTCACAACATTACTGCAGACACTCTTTATTGTTTAAAAACCTTTTATCATAACATGCATAAACCTTTTTGGACAGGGAAAGGGAGGGGGGGAGATGAAGGGAAACAGGCATTGATGAAATGACTCTCCTTCCCTCATTGACTATTGTATGCTACAAAAAATATAAGGAAAATAAGACTGATAAAAAAAAAAAGAAAAATTACTGAAAGAAAAGGAAAAGGAATGAACCAGGGAACAGAAATTGGTGATCTGCAATGGATTTCATTAAAGTCTTCCCCCTTTAAATATTACAAGTGTTTTTCTCTGCAGCCTGATAAATATCTGGCTGTGTTGAGATTGAAAATTGATAAGCCATGCAACATCAATCTCTTTCAGAGCCACAGCCTCCCTGCAAAACTCATCACTTTGGGACGTGCCCACTTTAATTAGCTGCTGGGCAATGCCACCTTGGGCAGCCTGGAAGCATTGCCAGGGTTCTGCTCCATTAGAGCCCTTTGGGAAGACATTTCCCACACACCCAAACACAAATGGGAATGGAGAGGCCAAATGAAGGAGCTGCTCACTTCCCTGCCTGGCCCACTCCAGATCCTCCTTTCAGCATTCCCTCGCTGCCGGAGGAAGGATGAGGCTGGGGAGACAAGCAGGGATGCTCAGGAGGGGTTGGGATAGGGAAGGGCCAGGAAATGATATCTCAGTCTGGTTTGTGGCCACAATAACAGGATTGTGCTGTGGTTTTTTGCTGCACTCACAAAAACTTTTCTGGCTCTGAGGGCACCATGGGGAGCTGCCATCCCACCTGGCTGCCCAGCTCAGAGGAGCATTTATGCTTGAGCAAGACTCAAACATGAGCTTCAAGGTTCTCCTCTCCACCAGTGAGCCCTAATGCCCCCTGATCCCCCACTGTCCCCAGCCCAGGCTGAGGGTCTGTGAGTGCAGGGAGAATGTCTCAGCTCACCAGACACCAATGCTCCTTTTTGGGGACACTCTTTGAAGCCATCCAGAGAACTGAAACCTGCCTGTGCCCCCTTGGAGGACTGTCCTGGAGACAATCATTGAACAGCAACCTTGAGGGCTGTTGGCAACCACTTGCTGAGTCCTTCACTGGGTGGTGGAGCCTCTGGCATCACCTTCTGAGCACCACCTCGCCCAGTTTTGGCCATCCCAGCTTTCACTGGGGCAACTCAGGGCATCAATTTCTCCTCTGCTTCTTCCTCCTCTGTTGACCGGTTTGTCACAAGGTTTTTCGGGGTGAAGAGGAAGAGACGAGATGGGCTCCATGATATCAGAAGGCTTGATTTTTAATGGTTAATGATATATATAACTACTACATTATAACTATATCTAAAAGAAAAAAAAAGGAGAGTTTCCAGAAGCTGCTAACTCCCTAAGAATAGAATACAAAGAATAACACAGGCAGCTCTCTCCGGCTCTGTCCGAGAGAGTTCTCAGCCCTGGATTGGCCAGCTCCTCCAAACACTCAATCTGGGCCAATCCAAGAACTGACCTGTCTGCATTCCACAGAAGCAGATAACTTATTGTTTATGTCTTGTTGCTGAACTCTCAGCTCCAGCAGGGAAAAATATCCTAAAAGAAAGGATTTTAGTTGAAAAAGATGTCTACGACACTCCTCCTCCTCTTCTCACAGCCCATGACCTGCCCAGAGCATGGGTCAGCTCTTCCCCTGCCCCAGCTGGGTGGGAATGAGGCCATCCCGGATCACCCAGACTTGGGGAAGCTCTGGAGAGGCAGGAAATGACTCTGAGCCGACCAAATGAAGATGTTGCCGGGAGAGCAACTTCCTCTTGCTGGCCCTGGCGACTCTTTATCAGGAAAGCCGTTCACTCTAACAAAGCTCAACTAATGTCTGTTTATTACCCTGGCTGCGGCGTTTGGACTGTCAGGAGATGAAGAATATCCCCGGACATTAACAGCAACATAACAGAGGAAGAAGAGCCAGGGAGAGGTTAAGGCAAGTGCTGTTATCTAAGAAACAGGCTCGTAAAGCCTCTTTCGCTGAGAAGGTGTCGTGCTTTGTACCTGAGAGGGGAAAGGGGCACAAGAGCCTGAGCACAGGGACAGACAGACTTCTCCCAGTCCCCTGTGCCTTCGTGGATGTCAGGGAAATTAACCACAAACACCAGAGGTTTGTGGCCAAGAGGGAGACAGAGGAGTCCTGGAACTAATTCAAATAAAGGAGAGGCCATGGGGCATTCCCCTGGGGTATCTCAAATTGTTGAGGCTGATTTTTATCCTCATTCCCAGCCACATTTCCCTCTCTCTTTCCCTATTGGCTGAGGTATTTGAGAGGTGCAGACTTCCCAAACACCTTATACAGTATCTTTTTCCTTTCCTTTTCCTTTCCTTTCCTTTCCTTTCCTTTCCTTTCCTTTTTCCTTTTCCTTTCCTTTCCTTCCTTTCCTTCCTTTCCTTTCCTTTCTTTCCTTGCCCTTTCCTTTCCTTTCTTTCCTTTCGCTTTCCTTCTCTTTCCTTTCCTTTCCTTCCTTTCCTTTCCTTTCCTTTCCTTCCTTTCTTCCTTTTCTGTCTCAAAATCCAGGGATTTAGCACAGTCTTGAATGAGTAACAACCTCTGTCAATCATGGAATTCCTTCTGGAATTCTATGGTTCCCCATTGTTTCTTTCACCTCCCAGTATCTGGCTTTATCTACAACAGCAACCCACAGTTTGCAAGGACTTCTCCTTTGCCTTCTCTCCTTCTTCCTTCTCTTCTCTCCTTCTCCTTCTCCTTCTCCTTCCTTCTCCTTCTCCTTCTGCACGCTGCTGCTTCGCCCATGGGAAGATGTCCAGTGCCAGAAGACATTCCAGAGGAGTTACATTCCACTTCTTGAAGGCTCAGGCAGCCTTCTGTGTCTCTTACAAGTGCTCCAGTTAATTCTTCCACTGCTGGGCATGGGTCACGGGGAGAACAGGGAATTCAGGAAGGAGAACAGGGAATTCAGGAGAAACAGGAACATCTCCTGACACAGCACATCCTGTGAGCTGGATCCACGAGCAGGGATTCATCCCGGAATGCCACACGCTGCAGGGGAGGGTGGGCTGCCCGCCACAACAATGCAATTAGCCACTTAATTCCTAATGTAATTAACCTGTTGCTTGCTCTGGCACCTTTGCCAGGCATCGCCCTGCTCTCCCTCTCCGGGGTGCTCTTGGAAAGCAATTAGATGCTACTTACTTGGTAATTAATTACAGCTTTAAGAAGGCCGGGGGAGGCATCTCTTCTTGTTTATCTTGTAAATGCCTCATTAAAGGCCTAAAGTATCACAACAGGATATCCTATGCCTAACAAAAAAATAGGTATTTTTGTTGTTTTGCTCACGCTGGCAACCCTAGCGTTCTGCTTCCCTTCGAGGAGGCAGCGGTGGTGAGAATTCTGCTTTGTTTTAGGGAAGAAGAAAGCCAGCCATGATGGAGTTAATTTGGCACAGACACCACTCAGCACCTCTGCTGAAGGCTCAGGGTCTCCTGCATTAACAGGAAGGACAGGTGACACTTCCCTAATGAAACAGCTTTTTGGGAGAGCAAGGCTGCAAATGAAACCGAGCTTTGCACGGTGTCTGCAACGTGGGGAATGCACATTTGTGGTCCAGGCCTGGTGAGGATTTTGAGGGAATTGTTTGAGGTCAAACTTGACCACATGCAGTCCCCCTGATAAAAGCCTCTAAAGCCAAGAAATGGAAATGTTGAGGTTACCCATGTAAGAATTCAATGAAAGATGCCAAGGTTTTTGATTTTTTTTTCCCTAATTAAGCCACCGGGTAAAATCATGCAGTTGGAATTTTCTCAGGGCAAGTGCCATTTCCAGAGCCTGTTCTCTGGGAAGACACAGTAGAATAATTCAAAGTAATAGACATAACTCCTATTGTTATTGCAATAACTCCTTTGTTTTGTGCATTCTCACCAGTTTCACAGTGAATTCAACAACATTGCTGAAGAATTGTGTTAAATGAATAATTGGTGCAGCAAGGAGCAGAATCCAAGCTCTTCCACAGGGGATAACCCCGAGCAAGGCCACAAGATGGAACACAGGTTGTTGTTGCCTACAAACAAAAGAAGAAATTTTGCAACAGTGTCAAAATGGGAAGATAAAAGCAACACTTTAATGAAAGCTTTCAGGTGCACAAAGATGGCTCTGTGCACGTAGAAAGGATTGCTGTACATTTATAAAGTTAATTATGGAGTATATCCAGCAGGTAGCATCCAATAGGAAATCAGTTACCCCAGTAACCCACCCTTGGTCAGTCCCTTAGGCTGGTCCAGGGCTTCTTTGCCCTATTTTCTTAAGTTCTGGGTGGAAAACAAGATGTTCTCTGATCAAATTCACTTCTTTAAGAATAAGAACTGAACAAACTTCCAAGAATGTGTTGGCTATTATGAGAAAGGGCAGGAAGCCACCAACCAGGTACAGGAGGGAGGTCTCAAGGGACAAAGGACACATAGAAGGCATCCTTTGAATCTGCCAATCACTCGAGGCCCTTCTGGATGCCAGAACTGACAGACAGTGCTGGGAGGGGAAAGGAGAGGTGACTGACACACCTGGGAGGGAATTATCAGGGAGGGACCGAGGTTCTGAGGTTGTGACCATGTTCAAAGTGGTCTGAGGCTGAGGGAAGAGATGAGGATCTGACTCCATGTTTCAGAAGCTTGATTTATTTTTATGATATAATTACATTAAAACTATACTAAAAGAATAGAAGAAAGGATTTCATCAGAAGGCTAGCTAAGAATAGAAAGGAAAGAATGATAACACAGGCTTGGCGACTCAACTCTCGGTCGGGGTCTTCCCTGGAGAAAGGAGAGAAGACACCCACTCCTGGCGTTTGGCTTGTTCATGCCAAACTTGTCCTTGAGATCCTTGCAGAAAGCTGGAGAGTGTTGTCATCCAGTTTCTGTTCTTCGAGGTTCTCCTTGGAGAAAGGAGAGAAGACAACCCCCATTCCCTGGGGTGGTTTTCATCCCAAACTCTATGTCCACAGGTCTCCATTGGAGAAAAGCTGGAGAGTGGTTTTCATCCCAGACCTGTCTTGAGGCTCTTCTTGAGATAGGAGAGAGGGACACCATTTTGGAAGGTGGTTTTCTTCCCAAACTTTGTCTCAAGGGTCTCCTTGTGAGCAAAGGAGAGAAACACCCACTCCTGGGGGTGTTTTTCATCCCAGACCTGTCTTGCGTCTCTGGAGAAAGGAGTGAGGGACCACACTCCTGGAGGAGGGTTTTCATCCCAAACCATATTCAATTGCCTTCCACAGGGCTGGAGCCATTAGCAGTGTTTGACTTTGGGGAAAATTAGCCTGGCAAGCCTGATTGTGTTGGACTGACCTCGATGAGAGTGGCAAAAAGTCCAAATGCCCTAAAATTCCCAGGTGCTTGCTCCTAAAACCAGAATTTACTCTGCTAATTAATTTCAGCCCAGCGGATGTGTTCTACTCCTTCTGACTCTCCTGCCTCCTTCTCTCCCTTTCCTAATAAAATGACAACAGCTGAATTCTTGCAGTAGGGATTTTTTTTCGCCTGGAGGCCTCCTCCTACGATAAATCGATTACCTTCACAAATTACTTGCAAGACAGCCCTTTATTGTTTAAAAACCTGTTTATCCAAATAAATGCCGATAAACCTTTTGGAATGGACAAAGGGCGAGGGGGGGAGATGAGGGTAACAGGCATTTTGATAATTGCAAAGACTCTCCTTCCCTCATTGACTATTGTATGCTAAAATAAAAAAAGGAAAATACAGACTGAAAAAAAAAAAAAAGAAAAAATTACTTGAAAGAAAAGGAACAATGAATGAACCAGGGAACAAGAAATTGGTTGATCTGCAATGGATTTCATTAAAGTGCTTCCCCCTTTAAATATTACAAGTGTCTTGTTCTCTGGCGCCTGATAAACTATTTGCTGTGTTGAGATTTGAAAATTGATAAGCCATGCGCAACATTTGCAACTCTTTCAGAGCCACAGCCTCCCTGCAAAACTCATCACTTTGCGGACGTGCCCACTTTAATTAGCTGCATCGGGGCAATGCCACCTTGGGCAAGCCTGAAGCCATTGCCAGCGGTTCTGCTCCATTAGAGCTTTGGGAAAGACATTTTCCCCACACACCCAAACACAAATGGGAATGGAGAGGCCAAATGAAGGAGCTGCTCGCGCTTCTCCCTGCCTGGCCCACTCCAAGATCCTCCTTTCAGGCATTTCCCTCGCTGCCGGAGGAAGGATGAGGCTGGGAGAACAGCAGGGATTTCAAGCTGCAGGGAGCGGGCTTGGAGGAAGGGAAGGGCCAGGAAATGGAATCTCAGTCTGGTTTGTTGGCCACAATAAACAGGATTGTGCTGTGGTTTTTTGCTGCACTTTCACAAAACTTTTCTGGCTCTGAGGGCCACATGGGGAGCTGCCATCCCACCTGGCTGCCCAGCTCAGAGGAGCAATTATGCTTGAGCAAGACTCAAACATTGAGCTTCAAGTGTCTCCGTCTCCCACCAGTGAGCCCTATGGCCCCCCTGACCCCACTGTCCCCAGCCCAGGCTGAGGGGTCTGTGATGTCAGGGAGAATGTTGCAAGCTCAGCACGACCCAATGCCTCCCTTTTTGCTGGGACACTCTTTGAAGCCATCAGCAGGAACTGAACTGCCTGGCCTCCTTGGAGACTGTCCTGGGAGACAATATTTGAACAGCAACCTGAGGCTGTTGGCAACCACGTTGCCTGAGTCCTTTCACTGGCCTGGTGGCAGCCTCTGGCATCACCTCTGAGCTTACCAGCCCTGTCCCAGTTTTGGCCATTCCCAGCTTTCACGTGGGGCAACTCAGGGCTCAATTTCTCCTCTGCTTCTTCCTTCCTCTGTTGACGGTTGTGTCACAAGGTTTTTCGGGTGAAGGAAGAGACGAGATGGTGCTCGCATGATCAGAAGGCTTGATTTTTTATTATTGGTATGATATATAATACTACTACATTATAACTATACTTAAAAGAAAAAGAGAAAGGAGAGTTTCCCAGAAGCTGCTAATACCTAAGAATAGAATACATAAGAATGAATAACACAGGCAGCTTCTCTCCGGCTCTGTCCGATTGAAGACCGGGGAGTTCTCAGCCCTGGATTGGCCAGCTCCTCCAAACACTCAATCTGGGCCAATCCAGAACTGAACTGTTGCATTCCACCAGAAGCAGCATAACTTCATTGTTTATGTCTTGTTGTGAACTTCTCGAGGTCAGCGCAGGAAAAAATCCTAAAGAAAGGATTTTAGTTGAAAAAGATGTCTACGACACTCCTCCTCCTCTTCTCAACAGCCCATGACCTTGTCCCATGAGCATGGGTCAGCTCTTTCCCTGGCCCCAGCTGGGTGGGAATGAGGCCATCCCGGATCACCCAGGACTTGGGGAAGCTCTGGAGAGGCAGGAAAGCACTCCTGAGCCGACACACAATGGAAGATGTTGCCTGGAGGAGCAACTCCTCTTGCTTGGGCCCTGGCGACCTTTATCAGGGAAAGCTCGTTCAGGTCTAACAAAAGCTCAACTTAATGCTGCTATTATTACCCTGGCTGCGGGCGTTTGGGACTTCGGAGATTGAAGAAATATCCCTCGGAATTAACAGCAACATTAAACAGAGGAAGAAGAGCCAGTGGGAGAGGTTAAGCAAAGTGCTGTTATCTAAGAAACAGGCTCGTAAAGCCTCTTTGCTGAGAAGGTTCGTGGCTTTGTACCTGAGAGGGAATGTGAGCAGCAAGAGCCTAGCACAGGACAGACGAGACTTCTCCCAGTCCCCTGGGCCTTCCGTGGTGTCAGGTAAATTTAACCACAAACACCAGAGGTTTGTGGCCAAAGAGGAGACAGAGGAGTCCTGGAACTAAATTTCAAATAAAGGAGAGCCATGGGGCATTCCCCTGGGGATCTAAATTGTTGGAGGCTGATTTTTATCCTCATTCCCAAGCCACATTTCCCTCGTCTCTTTCCTATTGGCTGCAGTGTATTTGAGAGGTGCAGATTCCCAAAACACCTTATACAGATTTCCTTTCCTTTTCCTTTCCTTTTTTCCTTTTCCTATTCCTTTCCTTTCCTTTCCTTTTCCTTTCCTTTCTTTCCTTTCCTTTCCTTTCCGTTTCCTTATCCATCTTCCTCTCCTTTCCCTTTCCTTTCCTTTCCTTCCTTTCCTTTCCTTCCTTTCCTTCCTTCCTTTCCTTTCCTTTCCTTTCCTTCTTCCTTTCCTTTCCTTCCTTTCCTTTCCTTTCCTTTCCATTTTTTCCTTCTAAAATCCAGGGATTTAGCACAGCTTCTTAGAATGAGTAACAACCTCTGCTCAATCAGTGGATTGTCCTTCTGAATTATTGGTTCCCCCATTGTTTCTTTCACCCTGCCCAGTTCTGGCTTTATCTACAAGCAACCCCACAGTTTGCAATGATTCTCGCTCTTCTTCCTTAGTTCTTCCTTCATCTCCTTCTCCTTCATTCCTTCCGTTTCTCCTTCTCCTTCTGGACGCTGCTGTCTCTCAGGCCATGGGAGATTGTCCAAGTGCCAGAAGCAACATTCCCAGAGGAGTTACATCCACTTCTTTGAAGGCTCAGGCAAGCCTTTGTGTCTCTACAAGTGCTCCAGGTTAATTCTTCCAAGGTGGCTGGGCACTGGGAGAACACGGGAATTCAGGGAAAGAAAACAGAGGATTTCAGGAGAAGCAGGGAACATCTCCTGACACAGCACATCCTGTTGAGCTGGATCCCACGAGCAGGGATTCATCCCGGGAATGCCACCCTGCAGGGAGGGTGGGCTGCGCACTAACAATGCATATAGCCACTTAATTCCTAATGCTAATTAACCTGTTGCTTGCGATCTGGCACCTTCTGCCAGCGCATCGCCGCTGCTCTCCCTCCTCCGGGGTGCTCTTGGAAAGGCAATTAGATGCTACTTTACTTGTAATTAATTACGGCTTTAAGAAGGCCGGCGGGAGGCATCTCTTCTTGTTTTATCTTGTGAAATGCCTCATTAGAAAGGCCTAAATTATCAACACACGGATATTCCTTAGTCCTAACGAAAATAGGGTAATTTTTGTTTGTTTTTGCTTCACCGGGACACCCAGTCCTGCTTCCCTCGAGTGAGGCAGTCGGTGGTGAGAATTCTTGCTTTGTTCTAAAAACAAGAAAGAAGAAGAAAGGACCAGCCATGATGGGGAGTTAATTTGGCACAGGACACCACTATCAGCACACCTTCTGCTGAAGGCTCCAGGTCTTCCGCATTAACAGGGGAAGGACAGGTTGGACACTTCCCTAATGAAAACAGTTTTCGGAGAGGAAGGCTGCAATGAAACCGAGCCTTTGCACGGGGTCCTGCGAACCTGGGGAATGCACATTTGTGGTGGTCCAGGCCTGCGTGAGGGATTTTGAGGGAATTGATTTGAGGTCAAAACTTGACCACATTCAGTCCCCCTGATAAAAGCTCTAAAGCAAGAAATGGAAATTTTTGAGGCTTTACCACTGGAAAATTCAATGAAAGATGCCAAGGTTTTTGATTTTTATATTTTCCCCTAATTAGCCACCGGGTAAAATTCATGCAGTTAGGATAATTTTCTCAGGGCAAGTGGCCATTTCCAGAGCGTTTCTCTGAACGACACCAACTAGTTTTCATAGACAATAACATCCTTTGTTTTGTGCATTCTCACCAGCTTTCACAGTTGAAGTCAACAAACATTGCTGAAGAATGTGTTAGATGGTAAATGAATTAATTGGCAGCAAGGAGCAAGAATCCAAGCTCTTCCACAGCGGGATAACCCCGACAGGCCACAAGATTGGAAACACAGGTTAGGTGTTGCCTACAACAACAAAGGAAGAATATTTCGCAACGGTGTCAAAATGGGGGAAAGACAATTTTTGAAAATCAAAAACCCCAACTTTAGATGGAAAAGCTTTCAGGGGTGCACAAAGATGGGCTCTAGTGCACGTGAGAAAGGAGTTGCGTACATTGTATAATAAAGTTTAATTTATGGATATATCCAGGCAGGTGCATCAATAGGAAATCCAGTTACCCAGTAACCCACCTTTGGTGCAGGTCCCTTAGGGCTGGTCCAGGGGCTTCTTTGCCCTATTTTCTCTTAAAGTTTGGTTTGGGAAAACAAGATGTTCTCGTCAGAAAATTCACTTCTTTAAGCAATAAGACTGAAACAAACTTCCAAGAATGTTGTTGGCTTATTGAGAGAAAGGCAGGAAGCCAATCCAAGCGCAGTACGGAGGGAGGTCTCAAAGGGACAAAGGACACATTAGAAGGCTATCTGTGAATCAATCACTCGAGGGCCCTTCTGGAATGCCAGACTGACAGACAGTGCTGGGAGGGTAAAAGGAGAGGTGACTGAACACACCTAGGGAGGGATAATTTATCAGGGGAGGGCCCGAGGTTCCGGAGGTTGTGACCATGTTCAAAGTGGTCGAGGATGACGGGAAAGATGAGGATCTGACTGCCATGTTTCAGAAGGCTTATTTATGATTTTTATGAATAATATATTACATTAAAACTATGACTAAACAGAATAGAGAGGAAAGGTTTCAATTCAGAAGGCTAGCTAAGAGATAGAAAGGAAGAAAAGAATGATAGAACAAAGGCTCTGTCTTCGGACTCTCTTGTCTGAGCCGAGCTGGGCCTGTGATTGGCCATTAATTAGTAAACAAACCACATTGAGACCAATCACAGATGCACCTGTTTGCATTCCCAAGCAGCAAGATAACCATTGTTTCGTTTGTTCCTGAGGCTTCTCAGCTTTCTCAGGAGGAAATATCTAAGACAAGGATTTTTCATTAAAATAATGTCTGCGGACACAAGATAACCCTGAAATCACAACACAACCAAGCGCTTCCCAGCAGCGCTTGCCTTTCCCCGAGCATCCTCGACGGCAGCTCCGTGGCTCGGATTGCTCTGGATGCAGTTCTGCCTTTCCCGAGCATCCTCCGCTGTCAGTTCCATCAGGCTCGGATTGCTTCTGGATGCAGCTGGAACGTCTCAGGTCTTCCCTGGAGAAAGGAGAGAAGACACCCACTCCTGGCGTGTTGGTTTTCTATGCCAAACTTGTCCTTGAGATCTCTTGCAGAAAGCTGGAGAGGTGTTGTCATCCAGTTCTTGTCTCAGGTTCTCCTTCGGAGAAAGGAGAGAAGACATACCCCCCATCGCCTGGGGTGTTTTCATCCCAAACTCTTGTCCACAAGTCTCCTTGGAGAAAAGCTGGAGGAGTGGTTTTTCATCCCAGACCTTGTCTGTGAGGCTCTGTCTGAGATAGGAGAGAGGGAACCCATTTTGGAAGGTGGTTTTCTTCCCAAATCTTGATGTCTCAAGGTCTCCTTGTGAGAAAGGAGAGAAGACACCCACTCCTGGGGGTGTTTTTTCATCCCAGACCTTGTCTTGCATCTCTGAGAAAGGAGTTGAGGGACCACACTCCTGGAGAGGGTTTTCATCCCAAAACCATATTCAATTGCCTTCCAAGGCTGTGAGCCATAGCATGTGTTGACCTTTGGGAAAATTAGCCTGGCAGCCTGATTGTGTATGGGACTGGACCTGATGAGAGTGGAAAAAGTCCAAAGCCCAAAATCCCAGTGCTGCTCCCTAAAACCAGAATTTACTCTGCTAATAATTCAGCCAGCGGATGTGTTCTACTCCTTCTGACTTCTCCTGCCCCTCCTTTCTTTCCCTTTCCTATAAAATGACAACAGCTGAATTCTGCAGTAGAGGATTTTTTTTCGCCTGAGGCCTCCTCCTAGATACATCGATTACCTTCACAAACTTCACTTGCAAGACAGCCTTTATTGTTTTAAAAACCTTTCTTATCGCAAATCAATGCGATAAACCTTTTGCGAATTGGAAAGGGGCGAGGCGGGGGAGATGAGGGATAACAGGCATTTTGAAATGAAAACTCTCCTTCCCTATTGACTATTGTAGCGCTACAAAAAATAAAGAGGAAAATACAGACTGGAAAAAAATAAAAAAAGAAAAATTACTTGAAAGAAAAGGAACAATGGAATGAACCAGGGAACAAGAAATGGTTGATCTGCAATGGATTTCATTAAAGTGTTCCCCCCTTTAAATATTACAAGTGTTTTCTCTGGCGCCTGATAAACTATTGCTGCTGTGTTGAGATTGAAAATTGATAAGCCATGCGCAACATTTCGCAAGCTCTTTCAGAGCCACAGCCTCCCTGCAAAACTATCAACTTTGGGACGTGCCCACTTAATTAGCTGCTTGGGGCAATGCCACCTTGGGCAAGCCTGGAAGCATTGCCAGCGGTTCGCTCCATTAGAGCTTTGGGAAAGACATTTCCCACACACCCAAACACAATGGGATGGAGAGGCCAATGACAGGAGCTGCCGCGCTCTCCCTGCCCTGGCCCACTCCAAGGATCCTCCTTTCAGCATTCCCTCGCTGCCGCGGAGGAAGGATGAGGCTGGGAGAACAGCAGGGATCGCGCCATAGGGAGGGGCTTGGGAAGGGGAAGGGCCAGGACAAATGTGATCTCAGTCTGGTTTGTGGCCACAAATAAACAGGATTGTGCTGTGGTTTTTTGCTGCAACTTCACAAAACTTTCTGGGCTCTGAGGGCACATGGGGAGCTGCCATCCCACCTGGCTGCCCAGCTCAGAAGGAGCATTATGCTTGAGCAAGACTCAAACATTGAGCTTCAAGTGCTCCTCTCCCAACCAGTGAGCCACTATGGCCCCCCTGAGCCCCACTGTCCCAGCCCAGGCTGAGGGGTCTGTGAGTGCCAGGGAGAATGTTGCATGCTCACACAGACCCAATGCCTCCCTTTTCGGGACACTCTTTGAAGCCATCGCAGGAACTGAAAACCTCCTGTGCCTCCTTGGAGGACTGTCCTGGGAGACAATATTTGAACAAGCAAACCTTGAGGCTTTGGCAAACCACTGCTGAGTCCTTTGCACTGGGCCGTGGCAGCCTCTGGCATCACCTCTGAGCTACCAGCCCTGCCCCAGTTTTGGCCATTCCCAGCTTTCACTTGGGGCAACTCAGGGCATCAATTTCTCCTCTGCTTCTTCCTCCTCTGTTGACCGGTTTGTCACAAGGTTTTTCGGTGAAGAAAGAGACGAGATGGGCTCCATGATTCAGAAGGCTTGATTTTTATTATATGTTATTGATATATAAACTACTACATTATAACTATACTAAAGAAAAAAAAAGGAGAGTTTCCAGAAGCTGCTAACTACCTAATGATAGCAATACAAAGAATGAATAACACAGGCAGCTCTCTCCGGCTCTTTCCGGAAGACCCGGGAGTTCTCAGCCCTGGATTGGCCAGCTCCTCTCCACAACACTTCAATCTGGGCCAATCCAGAACTGAACCTGTTGCATTCCACCAGAAGCAGCATAACTTATTTGTTTATGTCTTGTTGCTGAACTTCTCAAGGTCGGCAGGAAAAAATCCTTAAAAGAAAGGATTTTAGTTGAAAAAAAGATGTCTACGACAACTCCTCCTCCTCTTCTCACAGCCCATGACCTGTCCCATGAGCATGGGTCAGCTCTTCCCTGGCCCCAGCTGGGTGGGAATAGGCCATCCCGGATCCACCCAGGACTTGGGGAAGCTCTGGAGAGCAGGAAAGCACTCCTGCAGCCGACACACAATGTGAAGATGTTTGCCTGGAGGAGCAACTCCTCTGTGGCCCTGGCGACTCTTTATCAGGGAAAGCTCGTTCGGTCTAACAAAAGCTCAACTTAATGCTGCTTTATTTACCCTGGCTGCCGTGCGTTTGGACTTCGGAGATTAAGAAAATATCCCTCGGACAATAACAGCAACATTAAACAGAGGAAGAAGAGCCAGTGGGAGAGTAAGGCAAAGTGCTTTATCTAGAAAACAGGCTCGTAAAAGCCTCTTTGCTGAGAAGGTTCGTGGCTTTGTACCTGAGAGGGAATGTGAGCAGCAGAGCCTGACACAAGGACAGACAGAGGACTTCTCCCAGTCCCCTGGGCCTTCCGTGGTGTCAGGGAAATTTAACCACAAACACCAGAGGTTTGTGGCCAAAGGGGACAGAGGAGTCCTGCGAACAAATTTCAAATAAAGCGAGAGGCCATGGGGCATTCCCTGGGGTATCTAAATGTTGAGGCTGATTTTTATCCTCATTCCCAGCCACATTTCCCTCTCTCTTTCCCTATTGGCTGAGGTATTTGAGAGGTGCAGACTTCCCAAAACACCTTATACAGATTTCTTTCCTTTCCTTTCCTTTCCTTTCCTATTCCTTCCTTTCCTTTCCTTTTCCTTTCCTTTCCTTCCTTTCCTTTCCTTTCCTTTCCTTTCCTTTCCTTCCTTTCCTTTCCTTTCCTTTCCTTCCTTTCCTTTCCTTTCCTTTTCCTTTTCCTTTCCTTTCCTTTCCTTTCCTTTCCTTCCTTTCCTTTCCTTTCCTTTCCTTTCCTTTCCTTTCCATTTTTCTCTAAAATCCGGATTTAGCACATTCTTTGAATGAGTAACAACCTCTGTCAATCAGTGGAATTCCTTCTGAATTTATGGTTCCCCATTGTTTCTTTCACCTCCCAGTATCTGGCTTTATCTACAGCAACCCCACAGTTTGCAAGACTTCTCCTTCCTCCGTTCTCCTTCATCTCCTTCTCCTTCATTCCTCTCCTTCATCTCCTTCTCCTTCCTGGACGCTGCTGCTTCAGCCCATGGGAAGATGTCCAGTGCCAGAAGAACATTTCCCAGAGGGAGTTACATCCACTTCTTGAAGGTCCAGCAGCCTTTGTGTCTCTACAGTGCTCCAGTTAATTCTTCCAGGTGGGCTGGGCACGGGAGAAACAGGGAATTCAGGAGAACAGGGGATTCAGGAGAACAGGGAACATCTCCTGACACAAGCACATCCCTGTGAGCTGGATCCACGAGCAGGGATTCATCCCGGGAATGCCACCCTGCAGGGAGGGTGGGCTGCCCCGGCACAACAATGCAATAGCACTTAATTCCTAATGCTAATTAACCTGTTGCTTGCATCTGGCACCTTTGCCAGGCATCGCCCTGCTCTCCCTCTCCGGGGTGCTCTTGGGAAAGCAATTAAGATGCTACTTTACTTGGTAATTAATTACGGCTTTAAGAAGGCCGGGGGAAGGCATCTCTTCTTGTTTTGATCTTGTAAATGCCTCATTAAAAGGCCTAAAATATCAACACAGGATATCCTATTCCTAACGAAAATAGGGTATTTTGTTTGTTTTTGCTTCACCTGGGAACCCAGTTCTGCTTCCCTTCGAGGAGGGCAGCGGTGGTGAGAATTCTGCTTTGTTCTAAAAACAAGAAAGAAGAAGAAAGACCAGCCATGATGGGAGTTTAATTTGGCACAGACACCACTCAGCAACCTCTGCTGAAGGCTCTCAGGGTCTCCTGCATAACAGGAAGGGACAGGTGACACTTCCCTAATGAAACAGCTTTTCGGGAGGAAGGCTGCAAATGAAACCGAGCTTTGCACGGGGTCTGCGAACCTGGGGAATGCACATTTTGTGTCCAGGCCTGGTGAGGGATTTTGAGGGAATTGTTTGAGGTCAAACTTGACCACATTTCAGTCCCCCTTGATAAAAGCTCTAAAGCCAAGAAATGGAAATTTTAGGTTTACCACTGGTAAGAATTCAATGAAAGATGCCAAGGTTTTTGATTTTTTTTTCCCCTAATTAACGCCACCGGGTAAAAATCATGCAGTTAGGAATTTTCTCAGGCAAGTGCCATTTCCAGAGCCTGTTCTGCTGAAGACACACAGTTCAATTAGACAATAAAACTCCTTTGTTTTGTGCATTCTCACCAGTTTCACAGTGAATCAACAACATTGCTGAAGAATCTGTTAGATGTTAATGAATAATTGGGCAGCAAGGAGCAGAATCCAAGCTCTTCCACAGGGGATAACCCCGCAGCAGGCCACAAGATGGAAACACAGGTGTGTGTTGCCTACAAACAAAAGGAAGAAATTTGCAACGGTGTCAAAATGGGAGAAAATTTGAAAATCAAAAAACACTTTAATGAAAGCTTTCAGGTGCACAAAGATGGCTCTGTGCACGGAGAAAGGATTGCTGTACATTTTATAAAGTTAATTATGGAGTATATCCAGCAGGTGCATCCAATAGGAAATCAGTTACCCCAGTTAACCCACCTTTGGGCAGTCCCTTAGGCTGGTCCAGGGCTTCTTTGCCCTATTTTCTCTTAAGTTCGTCTGTGGAAAACAAGATGTTCTCGTCAGAAAATTCACTTCTTAAGCAATAAGACTGAAACAAAAACTTCCAAGAATGTGTTGGCTATTATGAGAAAGGCAGGAAGCCATCCAACCAGTACAGGAGGGAGGTCTCAAGGGACCAAAGGACCACATTAGAAGGCATCCTTGAATCTGCCAATCACTCGAGGGCCCTTCTGGATGCCAGAACTGACAGACAGTGCTGGGAGGGGTAAAAGGAGAGGTGACTGACACACCTGGGAGGGAAATTTATCAGGGGAGGGACCCGAGGTTCCGAGGTTGTGACCCATGTTCAAAGTGGTCCGAGGATGAGGGAAGAGATGAGGATCTGACGCCATGTTTCAGAAGGCTTGATTTTATTATTTTATGATATATATTACATTAAAACTATACTAAAAGAATAGAAGAAAGGATTTCATTCAGAAGGCTAGCTAAGAATAAAAGGAAAGAATGATAACAAAGGCTCTGTCTTCCGGACTCTCTTGTCTGAGCCAGCTGGGACTGTGATTGGCCATTAATTAGAAAACAACCACATGAGACCAATCACAGATGCACCTGTTGCATTCCACAAGCAGCAGATAACCATTGTTTACGTTTGTTCCTGAGGCTTCTCAGCTTCTCAGGAGGAAAATATCTTAAGGAAAGGATTTTTCATAAAAAATGTCTGCGACACGAAGATAAACCCTGAAATCACAACACACACCAAGGCTTCCCAGCAGCTCTTGCCTTTCCCCGAGCATCCTCCACCGGCAGCTCCGTGGGCTCGGATTGCTCTGGATGCAGTTCTGCCTTTCCCGAGCATCCTCCCCGTCAGTTCCATAGGCTCGGATTGCCTCTGGATGCAGCTGGAACGTCTCA
>NDFG01000290.1:362070-451250 GCA_002167245.1 Sporophila hypoxantha
AGAGGTGCTGAGAGCAGCCCGGCGATGAGGAGAGGGAGGAACAGAGGGGGAGAACAAACGAGCAGGGGAAGAAAAGACTCATATTACTGTGTTGCCGCATCTCTTAGCTTATCTAGCGGATGCTGCAAATTTCAGCCTTTGTTATGCTAATCCCGCAGCGCTCTCCCCAGCCTGCCCAGGCGCCTTCTCGCTCCATGGAAGCACCAAGTCAGCAGAAACACCGGGGCCACCACTCCTCACCCGCCTGCCACCGCCGGGGCTTTTGTTCTGATGCTTTCTTCTCTTCTGCCTTTGAGCGTGCGAGGAGAAATGAAAGGGGAGAAGGCTGGGAAGGAGCTGCAGGGATGCTCAGTCCCACAGCAGCAGCTCTCTGGCCACAGAGAGAAGCAGACAAATTTCCCAGCATCGTCCCTGGGTGAGAGGAATAGTGGATTTGTCTTTACAAAACCAGCTGTGGGTCTGCTGTAGATAAAACCAGTGCTGGGAGATTAAAAGAAACAAGGGAAGGGTTCCACTGATTGATGAATGGAAAAAGATATTTGCTTTACAAAATAAACTTTAGGTTTGCTGAAAAAATCAAATTAGACGTTGAGAGATGAAAGAAAACAATGGGGAAAGAAAAACCCCTAAATTCCAAGAATTAAAAATAAAAGGAGGGTTATACATTAGAGGGAAATCTTTGTGTCAGTGTTGTTTTGGGGAAATCTGAACCTCTCAAGTACCTCAGCCAATAGGGAAAGAAAGAAGGGAAAATGTGGGAAATTGGGATAAAAAGGAGGCCGTGTCTCCAAAAATGTTGAGAGATCCCAGGGGAATGCCCCATGGCCTCTCCCTTTATTGGAATAAAGTAAAAAGGACTCCTCGTCCCTAAGTGGCGTGTCCCTATAAATAAATCAGTGGATTTATGAGGAAGAAGTTGACAAATGACCAGACAGAATCCTGTATTTGAATGGAATTTATGCATCATGTATGAGGTGTATGAATATGCAACAGGCTGTTGTTTTTAAGGGTTAATCCTCTGTTAACGTGGGTCCTTTTTCTGGCTTATGCTGCCAGAAAAAGGTACCCGGAGTCCGTAACTCTTTGTTTTTATTGTCTCATATTGTCCTAATTCAAATTGTCCAAATTACTATTACTTCTACATTATATTACTATTTTTATAACCATTTTATTACTATTAAACTTTTAAAATTTTAAACAAATTGAATGGCGTTTTTCACACTGATTATTCAGCATAAACAGAACAAGAGGCCGGGGATAAAAGCATCACACAGTCAACCCAGGACAGCTGGATAATTCCAGCCTGATGGTGAGCAGAAGGAGCACTAGCACCTGGTGATGCAGCAGTGCCACCTCCTTGGCACGCTGCCCCTTCCCATGCTCCTTCCCTGTCACTGTCACTGCTGCTGTTGCCAGGAATCCTGCACGCTTGATGGGAGGATAAATTGGGAGCCGTTCAGTCAGCCGGCCTATCAATCTGCCAAGCTGCATCTAAGCTGCCATAAAAGATGTTTTAAAAAGAAAATTGACATTTTGGTTTATAGCCGCTCGGGATTTAACGAAGGGGGAAGGAAGGAGGCTGGAGGACTGTGCTGCCTCTCACAGCTGCTCTGATGGGCTCTGTGGGATCTGTGCTGGTCCCAAATTCAAGTGATGTCCTCCAGGTTTGAGATGTTGCCCACCAGGACTCTGGGGGTGAAGCCACGCTTTGGCATGAGCTCAAGCAGAGTGAACCCCCTCTTGTGTGAGCAGCAGCCTGGGCCGTCCCTACCCAAATCAGGTGTAGCCTGTCCCTACCAAATATTGTGTAGGACTGTCCACCCAAAATCGTGTAGAGGCCTGTCCCGACCCAAAATCAGTGGTAGGACTGTCTACCAAAATCAGTGTGGAGCCGTCCCTACCCAAAATCATGTGTGTAGGGACCGTGTCCCTACCTCCAAAATCAGTGTGTAGGGCCTGTCCCTACCCAAATCACGTGTGTAGGCTGTCCCTTACCCAAAAATCAGTGGGAGGGCCTGTCCCTACCAAAACTCAGTGTGTAGGCACTGTCTCCTATCCAAAATCAGTGGGTAGGGCCTGTCCCTATTCAAAATCACTGTGTAGGCAGTCCCTACCCAAAATCAGTGTGTAGGCCCTGTTCCCTATCCAAAATCAGTGGTGTAGGGCCTGTCCCTACACCAAAATCAGTGGTAGGACATGTTCCTATTCCAAAATCAGTGTCTAGGGGCCTGTCCCTATCCAAAACCACGTGTGTAAGGGGGCCTTCCCATCCAAAATCAGTTGTAGGGCCTAGTCCTATCCAAAATTCAGGGTGTATAGGCATCTGTCCCCCACCCAAAATCCGAGGACTGTTATTCAGGCTAGGGGCCTTGTCCCTTACCAAATCAGTGTAGTGTAGGGCTCGTCCCTATCCCAAATCAGTGTGTAGGGCCTGTCCCTATCCCAAAATTCATGTATGATGTCCCCCAGTGGGTAGCCTGTCCTACCCAAACATCAGGTGTAGGTGCTGTCCCTTACCCAAATCAGCTGTTGTAGGGCCTGTCCCTATCCCAAATCAGTGCGTCAGGACCTGTCCCTACCGCAAAATCAGTGGAGGCTGCCAAATCCTAATAAATCCCCTCTCCCCCTATGTATGTCCTCTTATTCCCAATAATATTCAGTGGCTAGGGCCTGTCCCTACCCAAAATCAGTGGTGTCAGGCCTGTCCCTATTCCAATATTCAGTGTTAGGCCTGTCCCTACCCAAATTATCAGTGTTGAATGTATGGCCTGTCCTCTCCCCAATTATATCAGTGGTCAGGTACGCCTGTCCCTAACCCACCAATGCAGTAGTGGAGGCCTGTCCCTATCAAATCTGTCAGTGCTTCGCTGTGGCCTACCTCATTCGTGTTGGTACCTCCACTACCCCAATCATATTCAGGTGTAGGACCCTGTTACCATAACTCCATGGGTTATGGACCCCCTTTTCCCCTCACCATAATTCAGTATGATGTGTGTGTGGTCTGTCCCTACCCAAATCGGTGTTAGTGGGCCTCTCCCTACCCAAAAATCAGTGTGTAGGGCCTGTCCCTACCACAAAATCAGTGGGTAGGCCCCAGGATGGACATCCCACAGTGATCCTTGGTGAAGCCATCGTGTCGCTGGGGATTTTCACCACTTTCCATTTGGGCAATCCAATTCTTGCTCCCAGCGTGGATTTTACTCGGATATCTACAAAGGACTGAGCACACCTTGTCCCTCAGGAGCACGCTCCACCTTTCCTGCCTGTGAAATCTTTGTGCAGAGCCTGGTAAATGTAGGAGGTCTGAGTGGGAGGTGACTGCAGGCAAACTGCTCCTGAATAAGAAAACTGGTAACTTTCTTCCCCTCTCCTCCTCCGTGGCGTCCATTCCCCCTCACCTGCCAGCGTGTCTTGGGTTCACCTGCTTGCATGACCCTATCTTTTATCCCAAGGGGAAGTCCCTAAGTGGCTTGTCCCTATAATATATAATCCTGTCTAAAATCTGGGGATTTTATGGGAGTGCCTTCGGTCTGTGCACTGCTTGTATTATTTGATAGACACTGCGTGGATTGAGAGACTGGGCATGTCCCAAAAATCAGCAAACAGACGAGACGGAGCGCCAGCATTCCATCCATGCGACACACGCCAGGAGCACCCACATCCGCCTGTGAGCCCCTGTGCTGAGGCTGCCACCAGCAGTGTGGGATGACACCATTTTTTATGGGCCAAATGTTGACAGTTGTTTATTCTCTGCCTTGAACAATGTTGCTATTCAGTCCCCCCAGCAAGTCCAGTGCAGATATTTGCTCCGAAGATCCTTCCACACTCATCCCAAGCCTTAGCCTTTCATTCCTGTCTCCCTCCCTTCCATTGCCCTCTCAAATTTGTCCCATTAATTAATTCTACCAAAGCACCCTGGGATTTGTCCAATTTATAATGAATGACACGGCAGCAGCAAAATAATCTCTCTGGTTTTATTGCTGTGTGCACTGCAGCCAGGCCCTGCTGATTGATGGCTTTCTTATCAGGGCGGAGAGTGACCAGCAAGGCCAGCATCCCTTAACCCCTCTCTGACAGGGCTGTCGGGCACATCCAAGTGTCACAGAGCTCGAAAAGGAAAAACTTGGAACCCATTCCGGAAAGCTGGCACAGCCAATGTCGGAAAAACACCTTCACTCTCTGCGTGAAAATGTATAAAGTTAAATAAAGGGACCGAATAGGGGACAAGGACCACAGAGCAAAGGTGTGAAACACGTCACTCTCCTGTGAAAATTTAAAAAAAGTTAAATAAAGGACAAAACAGAGACCAAGGACCACAGAGGCAAAAGTTTATTTACAGCACTCAGCCAAAGAGCACCCTGCTCTCTTTGGGGATACCCCTTAAATACCTTTTAGTCCATCAGCCATGATTGCATATTCATAGACCCTTATGCATAGTAAACTTTTCCCCAAAACTAGTGTTACATGTTCCAAGAATTGTTTAGCATAATCTTCTCTTGGATGTGCCTTTTCAGAGCATGTTAATCCTTGCGTTGTGGTTTTAGTCATTTTTTTATCATCACATTCAGTTTTGGTTCCCAGCCCGCACTGCCTTCAGAGGTGAGTGTTCTGAGTTAGTTGGCAGATCTGTACAAGATGTCCTCATGCCTGTTTTATGGGATGTTGATCCCATCCTAGCAGGTGTTTAAACACAAGCACACTTATATCAGCTTATTTCATGAAGCTAATTAACAACGAATATAAAAATTACATGATTTATAACAAAGTTCCTTTAACATCCATACATATAGAATCCATATTTAAATATTTGCAAAAGACAATATTATAATATGTATCTTAAACAGGCCAGTTGCCTTACTTTCAGGCTCTGATGGCTCTGGGGAATGGGGATTGTTGTAATAAAGAGGGTGTTGGGGACATGCAGGCCACTGCGGCTTAACCCGCGGGCGTTTGGTTTAACGCCTCTTTTGGGAGGAAAAGCTGAAACCAGGAGGATTTCTGCTGTCAGGAGATGTTTGCAGGAATCAAATCCAACGTGGGAATGAGCAGCGAGCAGAACAAGGGCGGTGGACAGGCTCTGTCTGGGGATTAAAATAGCAGCAGCGGAGAAAGGTGCAAACGCTCCCGTAGGGCTCTCCAGTTCCTCCCAAGTTTCCTCCCCTCAACCTCCACAAATTCTCACTGTTGAACAGCTCAGAACTGCAGCAAAGATTAGACAGCAAACAAAGGCTTTGCCAAAAAATTGCCAGGGTTTCAGACAGGACTCAGAAGCTGCCAAGTTCCTGCCAGGCCTGAACCCGGCCTTAGTTGAGCTCAGAGGGGGAAATGTTGGTGCTTGAAATGCTTTAACACTGAAAACCAGATTTCAGGATGAACTTCTAGGGTTAAACAAGAGGATTATGAGCATTAAATTTGGTTTTTTTGCTGTCTAAAATTGGGAAACCAAGTGGATGTCTGTCCTCCAGCAAGCATCCAGCCAGGGTCTCCTGCTCCTTCAGTAAATGAATATTTCTCCCCACACACACAGAGGCAGATGTGCTAAGCGAAGCTGGAGGGCCCACACACAAATTTCCCAAGCCCTCATGCGGGATGAAGACACACATCCATGACAGATCAAAAGACAAGAAGCAAGAGAGGCCCCAAGACTCAAATAAAAAGTCCATCAGCACGGAGAAAAAAGATGAAGCCAAAATGCTCATGATCTCGATGCGTAAATCTAAATTAAACCATGTTGACGCTGAGTTCCCCTTCCTTTCCTGCAGCCACTTTTTCAGGCAGAAGGGACAGAATGTCCAAGGACTGGCCTCTTAAATATCATCCTGCAAGCCGAGTGTGGATATCGGGGAGCAAAATAATTGTTTATGTTTCCCGTGATTAAACGGCAGCACCTCTGAGACGTTCCAGCTGCATCCAGAGCAATCCGAGCCTATGGAACTGACGGGGAGGATGCTCGGGGAAAGGCAGAACTGCATCCAGAGCAATCCGAGCCCACGGAGCTGCCGTGGAGGATGCTCGGGGAAAGGCAGAGCTGCTGGGAGCCTTGGTGTGTTGTGATTTCAGGGTTTACCTTGTGTCGCAGACATTTTTTATGAAAAATCCTTTCCTTAAGATATTTCCTCCTGAGAAGCTGAGAAGCCTCAGGAACAAAACGTAAACAATGGTTATCTGCTGCTGTGGAATGCAACAGGTGCATCTGTGATTGGTCTCATGTGGTTGTTTCTAATTAATGGCCAATCACAGCCCAGCTGGCTCAGACAGAGAGTCCAAGACAGAGCCTTTGTTATCATTCTTTCCTTTCTATTCTTAGCTAGCCTTCTGATGAAATCCTTTCTTCTATTCTTTTAGTATAGTTTTAATGTAATATATATCATAAAATAATAAATCAAGCYTTCTGAAACATGGAGTCAGATCCTCATCTCTTCCCTCAKCCTCRGACCACTTTGAACATGGTCACAACCTCRGAACCTCGGGTCCCTCCCCTGATAATTCCCTCCCAGGTGTGTCAGTCACCTCTCYTTTMCCCTCCCAGCACTGTCTGTCAGTTCTGGCATYCCAGAAGGGCCTCGAGTGATTGGCAGATTCAAAGGATGCCTTCTATGTGTCCTTTGTCCCTTGAGACCTCCCCTCCTGTACCTGGTTGGTGGCTTCCTGCCCTTTCTCATAATAAGCCAACACATTCTTGGAAGTTTGTTCAGTCTTATTCTTAAGAAGTGAATTTCTGACGAGAACATCTTGTTTTCCACCAGAACTTAAGAAAATAGGGCAAAGAAGCCCCTGGACCAGCCCTAAGGGACTGACCCAAGGGTGGGTTACTGGGGTAACTGATTTCCTATTGGATGYACCTGCTGGATATACTCCATAATTAACTTTATAAAATGTACAGCAATCCTTTCTCACGTGCACAGAGCCATCTTTGTGCACCTGAAAGCTTTCATTAAAGTGTTGMTTTTATCTTCCCATTTTGACACYGTTGCAAAATTTCTTCCTTTTGTTTGTAGGCAACAACAACCTGTGTTCCATCTTGTGGCCTTGCTCGGGGTTATCCCCTGTGGAAGAGCTTGGATTCTGCTCCTTGCTGCACCCAATTATTCATTTAACACATTCTTCAGCAATGTTGTTGAATTCACTGTGAAACTGGGTGAGAATGCACAAAACAAAGGAGTTATTGTCTAATTGAACTGCGTGTCTTCAGCAGAACAGGCTCTGGAAATGGCACTTGCCCTGAGAAAATTCCAACTGCATGATTTTACCCGGTGGCTTAATTAGGGGAAAAAAAAATCAAAACCTTGGCATCTTTCATTGAATTCTTACCAATGGTAAACCTCAACATTTCCATTTCTTGGCTTTAGAGCTTTTATCAGGGGGACTGMATGTGGTCAAAGTTTGACCTCAAACAATTCCCTCAAAATCCTCACCAGGCCCTGGACCACAAATGTGCATTCCCCACGTTTGCAGACACCGTGCAAAGCTCGGTTTCATTTGCAGCCTTCCTCCCAAAAAGCTGTTTCATTAGGGAAGTGTCACCTGTCCTTCCCTGTTAATGCAGGAGACCCTGAGCCTTCAGCAGAGGTGCTGAGTGGTGTCTGTGCCAAATTAACTCCATCATGGCTGGTCTTTCTTCTTCTTTCTTGTTTTAGAACAAAGCAGAATTCTCACCACCGCTGCCTCCTCGAAGGGAAGCAGRACTGGGTTGCCCAGGTGAGCAAAACAACAAAAATACCCTATTTTTGTTAGGATAGGATATCCTGTTGGATACTTTAGGCCTTTAATGAGGCATTTACAAGATCAAACAAGAAGAGATGCCCTCCCCCCGGCCTTCTTAAAGCCGTAATTAATTACCAAGTAAGTAGCATCTAATTGCTTTCCCAAGAGCACCCCGGAGAGGGAGAGCAGGGCGATGCCTGGCAAAGGTGCCAGAGCAAGCACAGGTTAATTARCATTAGGAATTAAGTGGCTAATTGCATTGTTGTGCCGGGGCAGCCCACCCTCCCTGCAGGGTGGCATTCCCGGGATGAATCCCTGCTCGTGGATCCAGCTCACAGGGATGTGCTGTGTCAGGAGATGTTYCCTGTTCTCCTGAATTCCCTGTTCTCCTGAATTCCCTGTTCTCCCCGTGCCCAGCCTACCTGGAAGAATTAACCTGGAGCACTGTAGAGACACAAAGGCTGCTGAGCCTTCAAGAAGTGGATGTAACTCCCTCTGGGAATGTTCTTCTGGCACTGGACATCTTCCCATGGGCTGAGCAGCAGCGTCCCAGGAAGGAGAAGGAGATGAGAAGGAGAAGGAAGAAGGAGAAGGAGATGAAGGAGAAGCGGAGAAGGAGAAGTCCTTGCAAACTGTGGGGTTGCTGTAGATAAAGCCAGATACTGGGAGGTGAAAGAAACAATGGGGAACCATAAATTCCAGAGGAATTCCACTGATTGACAGAGGTTGTTACTCATTCAAAGATGTGCTAAATCCCGGATTTTAGAGAAAAATGGAAAGGAAAGGAAAGGAAAAGGAAAGGAAAGGAAAGGAAGGAAAGGAAAGGAAAGGAAAGGAAAGGAAAGGAAAGGAAAGGAAAGGAAAGGAAGGAAAGGAAAGGAAAGGAAAGGAGGAAAGGAAAGGAAAGGAAAGGAAAGGAAAGGAAGGAAAGGAAAGGAAAGGAAAGGAAAGGAAGGAAAGGAAAGGAAAGGAAAGGAAAGGAAAGAAATCTGTATAAGGTGTTTTGGGAAGTCTGCACCTCTCAAATACCTCAGCCAATAGGGAAAGAGAGAGGGAAATGTGGCTGGGAATGAGGATACAAAATCAGCCTCCAACAATTTGAGATACCCCAGGGGAATGCCCCATGGCCTCTCCCTTTATTTGAATTTAGTTCCAGGACTCCTCTGTCTCCTCTTTGGCCACAAACCTCTGGTGTTTGTGRGTTAATTTCCCTGACATCCACGAAGGCACAGGGGACTGGGAGAAGTCTGTCTGTCCCTGTGCTCAGGCTCTGCTGCCCCTTTCCCCTCTCAGGTACAAAGCACGAACCCTTCTCAGCGAAGAGGCTTTACGAGCCTGTTTCTTAGATAACAGCACTTGCCTTAACCTCTCCCCTGGCTCTTCTTCCTCTGTTATGTYGCTGTTAATTCCGGGGATATTTCTTCATCTCCTGACAGTCCAAACGCCGCAGCCAGGGTAATAAACAGCACATTAGTTGAGCTTTGTTAGASTGAACGAGGCTTTCCTGATAAAGAGTCGCCAGGGCCAGCAAGAGGAGTTGCTCTCCCGGGCAACATCTTCATTGTGGTCGGCTCAGAGTCATTTCCTGCCTCTCCAGAGCTTCCCCAAGTCTGGGTGAATCCGGGATGGCCTCATTCCCACCCAGCTGGGGCAGGGGAAGAGCTGACCCATGCTCTGGGWCAGGTCATGGGGCTGTGAGAAGAGGAGGAGGAGTGTCGTAGACATCTTTTTCACTAAAATCCTTTCTTTAGGATTTTTCCCTGCTGGAGCTGAGAAGTTCAGCAACAAGACATAAACAATAATTATCTGCTTCTGTGGAATGCAGCAGGTCAGTTCTGGATTGGCCCAGATTGAGTGTTTGGAGGAGCTGGCCAATCCAGGGCTGAGAACTCTCTCGGACAGAGCCGGAGAGAGCTGCCGTGTTATCATTCTTTGTATTCTATTCTTAGGGAGTTAGCAGCTTCTGGAAACTCTCCTTTTCTTTTTCTTTTAGTATAGTTATAATGTAGTAGTATATATATATCATAACATAATAAATCAAGCCTTCTGATCATGGAGCCCATCTCGTCTCTTCCTTCACCCCGAAAAACCTTGTGACAACCGTCAACAGAGGAGGAAGAAGCAGAGGAGAAATTGGATGCCCTGAGTTGCCCCAGTGAAAGCTGGGATGGCCAAACTGGGCAGGGYTGGTGCTCAGAGGTGATGCCAGAGGCTCCACCAGCCCAGTGAAGGACTCAGCAGTGGTTTGCCAACAGCCCTCAGGTTGCTGTTCAATGATTGTCTCCAGGACAGTCTCCAAGGRGGCACAGGAGGTTCAGTTCCTGCTGGATGGCTTCAAAGAGTGTCCCCAAAAAGGAGCAGTTGGGTCTGTGCTGAGCTGAGACATCTCCCTGCACTCACAGACCCTCAGCCTGGGCTGGGGACAGTGGGGTCAGGGGGCATTAGGGCTCACTGGTGGGAGAGGAGAACCTTGAAGCTCATGTTTGAGTCTTGCTCAAGGCATAAATGCTCCTCTGAGCTGGGCAGCCAGGTGGGATGGCAGCTCCCCATGGTGCCCTCAGAGCCAGAAAGTTTGTGAGTGCAGCAAAAACCACAGCACAATCCTGTTATTGTGGCCACAAACCAGACTGAGATTCATTTCCTGGCCCTTCCCCTTCCCAARCCCCTCCCTGAGCATCCCTGCTGTCTCCCAGCCTCATCCTTCCTCCGGGCAGCGAGGGAATGCTGAAAGGAGGATCTTGGAGTGGGCCAGGCAGGGAGAGGAGCAGCTCCTTCATTTGGCCTCTCCATTCCCATTTGTGTTTGGGTGTGTGGGAAATGTCTTCCCAAAGGGCTCTAATGGAGCAGAACCCTGGCAATGCTTCCAGGCTGCCCAAGGTGGCATTGCMCCAGCAGCTAATTAAAGTGGGCACGTCCCAAAGTGATGAGTTTGCAGGGAGGCTGTGGCTCTGAAAGAGATTGATGTTGCATGGCTTATCAATTTTCAATCTCAACACAGCCAGATATTTATCAGGCTGCAGAGAASAAACACTTGTAATATTTAAAGGGGGAAGACTTTAATGAAATCCATTGCAGATCACCAATTTCTGTTCCCCTGGGTTCATTCCTTTCCTTTTCTTTCAGTAATTTTTCTTTTTTTTTTTACAGTCTTATTTTCCTTTATTTTTTTAGCATACAATAGTCAATGAGGGAAGGAGAGTTTCATTTCAAATGCCTGTTCCCTTCATCTCCCCCCCCTCCCCTTTCCCTTCCAAAAGGTTTATGCATTTATTTGGATAAAAGGTTTTAAACAATAAAGAGCTGTCTGCAGTAATTTGTGAAGGTAATAGATTATCCTAGGAGGAGGCCTAGGCTGAAAAAATCCCTACTGCAGAATTCAGCTGTTGTCATTTTATTAGGAAAGGGAAAGAAGGAGGGCAGGAGAGTCAGAAGGAGTAGAACACAATCGCTGGGCTGAATTATTTAGCAGAGTAAATTCTGGTTTTAGGAGCAGCACCTGGATTTTGGATTTGGACTTTTTCCACTCTCACTCCCAGGTCAGTCCCACACAATCAGGCTGCCAGGTAATTTTCCCAAAGTCAAACAGCTGATGGCTCCAGCCCTGGGAAGGCAATTGGATATGGTTTGGGATGAAAACCACTCCCCAGGAGTGTGTGTCCTCACTCCTTTCTCCAGAGACCTCAAGACAAGGTCTGGGATGAAAAACACCCCCAGGAGTGGGTGTCTTCTCTCCTTTCTCCAAGGAGACCTTGAGACAAAGTTTGGGAAGAAAACCACCTCCAGAAATGGGTGTCCTCTCTCCTATCTCCAAGAAGACCTCAAGACAAGGTCTGGGATGAAAACCACTCTCCAGCTTTCTCCAAGGAGACCTTGGGACAAGGTTTGGGATGAAAACCACCCCCAGGACTGGGTGTCTTCTCTCCTTTCTCCAAGGAGACCTCAAGACAAGGTCTGGGATGAGAACCACTCCCCAGAAATGGGTGTCCTCTCTCCTTTCTCCAAGGAGACCTTGAGACAAGAACTGGGATGAACAACACTCTCCAGCTTTCTGCAAGGAGATCTCAAGACAAGGTTTGGCATGAAAACCACACCCAGGAGTGGGTGTCTTCTCTCCTTTCTCCAGGGAGACCTTGAGACAAAGTCTGGGATAAAAACCACCCCCAGCTTTCTGCAAGGAGACCTCGGGACAAAGTCTGGGATGAAAAACACTCCCCAGAAATGGGTGTCCTCTCTCCTTTATCCAAGGAGATCTCAAGACAAGGTCTGGGGTGAAAAACACCCCAGGAGTGAGTGTCCTCTCTCCTTTATCCATAAAGACCTCGGGACAAGGTCTGGGATGAAAAACACTCCCCAGAAATGGGTGTCCTCTCTCCTTTATCCAAGGAGATCTCAAGACAAGGCCTGGGATGAAAAACACCCCCCAGGAGTGGGTGTCCTCTCTCCTTTCTCCATAAAGACCTCGAGACAAGGTCTGGGATGGAAACCACCCCCAGCTTTCTCCAAGGAGACCTCCAGACCAATTCCCCGATCTCCAGAGCTCCCCTGGATGGTCCCAGCCAAAACCCATCGGGCTAATCCTGAGCCTGCCGTTCAAACCCCAGCTTTAGATCCCAGGTCTGGTTTTAAAGCGCTCATTAGCACGGCGGGGAGAGCGGTTGTAATGAACGCGGGCTGCCTAAATCGCTAATCAATAGCGAGAGGCTTTGGCTGACGCTCCGCAGCACCTCCAGCCCCTTCCCCCGCCGCGTTAATAAACACACGCTGCTGCTGTCTGGGCCAGGCTCAGACTGACTAATCACCTCCAAACAACTTGTAAATGCATGGTTAATGAGAACTGCATGAATAATTGCTTTTTCATTTTCCTGCCTAACCAGAAAAAAAAAAAATATAAAGCCACCCCAGAATGAGATTTCTTTCACGGAGCTGCCCGAAATAGAAAGTTTTCCAGTGTTTTTCTTGCTGTAAAGGAATTTGTGTGTGTGAGYCCTCTGCACCTTCTCAAAGCCTTTGAGATGAAATGGAGGAGTCAATATAATCCAAAATAAACCAGATTCCTGTTTGCTTTACACTCATTTTYCTCTCTTTTGAAAGTATTTTAAAAATTAGGTTGAGGCAAATGTAATCTTCGAGCAGTGTTTTGAATGGAAATGGTTTTATTTCCCCATTCTGGGAATAAAAGATCTCTTTGAAACTCGATGTGAAAATCTCCTGGCATAGAGGGGGAGGAAAAAAAAAAAAAGCTCCTTTTCTATCATTTATTAAAGATGTCTGAAAGAATCTCAGATCACTGCATTCTTCAAACACCGCAGTCACTCCCCCTGCAGCTCTGGCTCTGGGAAGATGATGGGATTGGGAGGTGGGCTGACCCTGGCTGGGCCCARAGCTGCTCTATCCCTGCCCTCCTCAGCTGGAGAGCAGAGAAAATACCAGGAAAAGCTTGTGGATGGAGATAAGGATGAGCTGGAAGCTTCTGGCAGCCGCTCCTGTATCCACCCTCTGCCAAACCCTGCCATCCAAACCCAGCACAGATTGTGACCCACAGATGGAGACAGACCTCCAAGGATATTATACCCGTGGCCAATTTGACAATTCCAGGGGATTTCTGCATTTATCAGGTTGGTTGCTGTCCCCTTCCAGAGATAGTTCCACCTCAGGAGCCTGGAAAGCAGCACTGAATGCAAATAGGAGCTGGATTCTGTTTATTTGCACTTGCTCAAACTTCTGGGAAGGTGCCCTATTCTTTTTTAATGGTAAATTTGGGGTTGGCATATAAAAACCAATCCCTAATTGAGTGTAAGAAATTCAAGAAGCTACAAACACCCTCAACCAGACAAGTTTGCAGCAGCCTCTAAGCCTGTTTTGCATTAAATCAGGTTTTCTCTGTAAATGAGGCCTTCACTATAATTGCTCTGGAGCAGCTTATTCTGATTTCTTCGCCTCTTTGGCTTTGGTAATTTGTCTTCAGCAAAACACTGAGGACAGACAAAGCCCAGGGGAAGGCAAGGGATGCTCAGGAGGACAAGCCTTGCTGGCACAAGCTGTTCCTCCCCTCTTCCCATCTGCCCAGCTCCTCACCCGTGGCAGGAGGGTGGATTCTGTGGGAATTCTGAGCCCAGCCCAGCATTTCCCAAGTCCCCAGTGCAGGGGCTGGCTCCTGGGGACACTCTGAGGGAGCTGGGTGACTTCAGTGTCTGCAGCACCATCCGTGGTGGGCTGATGGCAAATGGGTGAGGGAGGGAAGGCTGGGAAAGCAGGGTTGGAAAATGAGGTTTTTTAATTCCAGCARATGGAAAAGTCCTGCTTTATTAAAATTCACCTTGTTTTTATTTCCAGGGGTGTGACSGTGTTCACAGGGGTCTGAGGMTGAGGGAAGAGATGAGGATCTGACTCCATGTTTCASAAGGCTTGATTKATTATTTTATAATATATATTACATTAAAACTATACTAAAAGAATAGAAGAAAGGATTTCATCAGAAGGCTGGCTAAGATTAGAATAATCAAGAATGATAACAAAGGCTTGTGGCTCGGACAGAGAGTCTGAGACAGCTGGGCTGTGATTGGCCATTAATTAGAAACAACCAACATAGGCCAATCACAGATGCACTTGTTGCATTCCACAGCAGCAGATAACCATTGTTTACATTTTGTTCCTGAGGCCTCTCAGCTTCTCAGGAGGAAAAATCCTAAAGAAAGGATTTTTCATAAGGGATGTCTGCGACACAGGGGCTGGGTTCTCACTGCTCCTCACCCCCAGCAGCCTTGGGGGATATCTCAGGCACATTCTTGTTCTGTGTGCTGAGCACAGGGTGTGAAGAGGGCCCTGKKCCCCCCARAAACACCTGGGCACGGGCACATCTGGGCAGCCATAGCCCCACSCTGCTGCCAGCCCAGGAGACACAGAAATCCATGGGCTAAACACCCCCAAACACCAGCAGGGGAGCACTGGCACTTCCATCACTGTCCCCGGGGTTCTGCACCCACATTTGGGGTGGTGCCTGTGGTTCCACCTCTCTGTGCCTGTTGAAGATTGCAAGGCAAGATGTTTTCTATTACCATCTGTATGGCAGATTATCTTTGTCAAGTGGGCAGTTTGCCTTCTCTCTCTCTTTGAGTGACCACACCCACTCCTCCCTGGGAGGGGACCTCTGCTGATAACAGACTATTGAATGTCACTGCATGACTGATCAGAACTACAGCGTCCCACTGGGAGATGTGAGCCCAGAGGGAGGAGCCAAGCATTCCTACATGGATATAATCTGGAGGTTCTGGAACACCAGCACGGCTTCTCCACTGGATTCCCCAGAGGAACAGCAGCTGCCTCTTCTTCCACTGGATCTTCAGAGGAAGAATACACCTTTCTACAGGATCCCTGCTCCAGCAGATCCACCTCTGACACTGCAGGAGGGCTGCAGCCACATTTCCAATGGGACTGCTGCCAACACCCTGACCCACAGGGTGTCAGGTTGGGTTCTGACTCTGTCAGTGTTGTTCTGGTGCACTGCATTGTTTATTTTATCCTTTTATTTTTCTTCCCTATTAAAGAACTGTTACTTCCTGCTCCCATATTTTTGCCTGAGAACCCTTTAATTTAAAATTTAGAGCARTTCTGAGGGGTGGGGAGGGTTTACATTYTCCATTTCAGGGGAGGCTCCTGCCTTCCTTAGCAGACTCCTCTCTTTCCAAACCAAGACAGTGCCCCTGCACAGCCACCCAGCAGATCCCATCCCTAAAATCCACAGGGGACTGGGGGGAATTGCAATCCCTGATAATCCATGGGGACCAAAATCCAAAAATCCAGGGGGCCAAACCCCTCCTGGAGCTCAATAAATAAGCAGCATCCAGCACAGTTTAGTGAGCACAGCTGGGCTCTCCCAAGGAGTTCAGAGCTAATTCCACCTCTGCACTGAAGACTTTCGATGACTGTTAATGAATTTAAATGATGGGGATTTTCTTTTCATGCTTCATTGCATATGCTCCTCACATTAAGATGCTAATTAAGAATCCATCAGCCCAAGCTGGGAATGATGTGGCCACGGAGCAAAGTGGAGCTGTGACAGTGGCTTTGGGGCTGCTCAGTGGGACCTTTTGTTGAGTCTGATAAATTATTTGCTTCCACAAGGCTGCTCCGTACAGGTCCCATGGGGAGCTGGGATTTGCTGTGGCTCTCATGTGTCAGTGGCTGGTCTGATCCCACTGGGATGTCTGAGGGATGCTTGGGCAGCCTGGGCTGTGTGTGAGAGGAAAGGAGGGCACAGAGAACAAATCCCTYAAGGGCCAATGAATATAAACTCACCATCACTGACAGGGAAAGTCCCTGAGCAAACTGTCCCCAGCAAACTGGTGGATATTCTGGATAACAGCACAATTTTCTGCYTWTCTGGTGTGTTTTCCACATTTGAACACAGMTGCTCTGGGCAGGTGGTGCTGTTGTGGTGTTTYCAGGTGATTCTAAGCAAGGCCTTAAATTATTTTGCTGGGTTTTGTTTGCTTTTGGTTCCAAGGRTGATTCCCAGGTGCTGACACATCCCACCCTCAAGCATCCTGTTTGGAAGGAGGGTTTGGCAGTGGGGATGTCATGGCATTCCAGGTGGGAAATTCCTCCTTCTAATCTACCAAACCCCATCAGGATATCTGAACAGCAGTGGTTGAGAAATTACTGCTAAAAATTGGGCTGAGCCAAAGTCTGTGACTGCTTTTTAAAAGTCAAGGGGAGGGCGAGAGAGAAGAAAAGGTTTATAAATCATGAAACCTATTAATCTAATCCTAGAGCAAATTTACCAATTCTAAAATGGATTTTCAGGGATGATGGGAAAAAATGGATTCTGCAAATCTTAACAATTAGTCCTTCTTAAAGAGCTTCTTGCTTCCCAGAGCAGCTTTGTGCTCGGGACAGTTTGGTGAGAGATTGTTCCTGTCTGCCTGTGGCCTCTCATTATGAGAGGGATTGAAAATGCTAATTCTGGGGCTGGAAGTCTGCTCAGTCCTCCCAGAATTGTATACAGTGTGAGGAAATGAATTCTCACACGTAACCACTTCGCTGCTGCTCTGCTTTCTGAAGGAAATACCTGCAGCTGCAAATGGTTTTTGAAASAGTGGTGACACGGCTGAGATCTCACATTTGATCCTAGTGACCCCCAAACCTCAGGAAAACACCTCCTTCTCCAATTCTATCCAAATTTTGGGTATAGTTAAAGCTCCTCTTCACTCCTGGAGAAGAGAAAAGCTTTGGTGCTGCTGTGGTCACTTCAGAGCCGTCCCTTAAACGTTTTCACAGCACCATCACTATTTTTGTGTTTTGTGGCATCCATCCCAAAACTAGAAGAGCAGAGGGGGGAAAAAAAAAAAAAAGGCTGGTCTGAGGATTGAGAAGCTTATTTTGCAGTGCAGCCTCTTGGCTTATTAAGCTCAGCCAAACAGAAGTTGAGTGGGCACAGATCACTCCCCCTGTGTCCATCGCAGCGCTCGGCTCCGTGGGGAGAGAAGGACGCAGCCGCTTCAATAGGAAAACTGGCATGGGGGAAACAGGCAGGAATCCATTTCAGATGGCAATTTAGCAAAGGTTCTGCTGGCAGAGAAAGGGAGGGGGCTGTGTAGGGTCGTGATGACCCATGAGAGAGATGCAATATCTGTTCTGGKCTCCCGAGCAGCGTGTGGCACCACGCGGCGCCAGCGACCACGGGGCACAATCTGAGCTGCTGCTAGGAGCTTGTTTACCTCAGGGATGCTGGAATATCCTTGTTTATCTCAGGGATGCTGGAATATCCAGGGCCCAGCTGGTGGGGGAATTATGGAGAGAGCCTSTCCGTGTGTACAACAAATCAAAAGGGACGCGAGAAATTAGGAAAGGGAAACGTTTATTTTCTGCCTTCCGAACGCGCGTCGCACCCAGTTGAGAACAAAATTAATTCATTCATTAAAGGCACTGGCCGTGGCAGATGAAGTGGCAGAGCCAGGCTGGAGGTGGGGCTGCCTCACCAGGGATGGGAGCAGAGCAGGCTCTGCTGCTGGGACAGCCTGGGGTGGAGGCTCAGCCAGGAGATACTCCCAGCCAAGGAGCCCCAGGAGGGAATTTTGTCTCAATCAAGTTTACACAAGAGGTTTTTTCTGCCTTTGCTGCTCGTGGTACCTCAGATATTTGGCCCCTGGGATGTCTGTAGAGGCTCCCAGCTTTTCCTTTCCTGTTTTCAGGCTCAGAGAGAGGCAGTGCCCTGTGCTGCCTGGTGGCTCCTGGGGGTTATTCCCTCTTCAAGGGAGGCTCTTCCCCTTGGGCCAGCACAGCAAAGAGAACTTCCCCAGGGCTTTGGGGACAGCAAACTGTCCTGTGTGAGGAGTTCTGTCAGCTCAGAGCGGGCCACATCCCACCAGGAGAGCGGCAGGCACCGTGCCTGCACAGCCCCTCTTCCCTCAGAAATCCCTGGTGGCTTCCACATYCCTGAACAGGCAGATCCCCCATCTCCCGTGTGCCTGAGCTGAGATCATGGAGCAATCCCAGCTGAGGAGTGCATTCTCACACCCTCCTGGCTTTTCCAGCTGTCTGGAGGTGGTGATGGGGGATTGCTGGTGCACAGCTGTGTTAGGTTGGAAAATGTGGGTGTTTATTCCATTCCCATCTGTCACAGGTGGGGCAGTCATCTCCTGTTCATTGGGCAGCATTCTTTATCTCTCCCACAACCAATCCTCCCTCCATGAGATATTTTCAGTTAATGGTCCATTCATTATTAATTATCTTCTGTACATGGCCAGTGAGTGTCCCTGCATGGCTGATCCAATTCCAGCATCCCATGGGGAGATGCTCTGCCCAGGGGAGGAGCCAAGCATTCCTACCTGGATCCAATCTGAGCCTGGCACAGCACAGCAGCCTTTGCCCCCTGCATTGCCAGAGGAGCAGCTTYCTGCTGCCCTGCATTGCCAGAGGGAGCCCAGGCCCATCTCCAGCAGCCCTGGAGCTGCAGAGGAAAACTCCCCCCTTGTGCAGGATCCCTGCTGCAGCAGCAGCACAGCTGGCACTGCAGGAGGGCTGAGCCCCCATGGGATGGGGCTGTGCCACCCCCTGACACACAGGGGGCAGGATGAATTTTGACTCTGCCAGTGGGGTTTCTTTTTTTGTTTGTACTATTGCATTTATATTTTTTTATTTTCCTAATAAAGAACTGTTATTCCTATTCCCATATCTTTGCCTGAAAGCCCCTTAATTTCAAAATTATAATGATTTGGAAAGAGTGGGGTTATATTTTTCATTTCAAGGCAGACTCCTGCCTTCCTTAGCAGACACCTGCCTTTTCAAACCAAGACAACAGCTTGTGCTGGGCTGTGATGCATCTTGTGTTTATTTGGGAGGTCATGGATTGTGCAGAGGCCTGGAAACCAGGGTCTCAAATGTCATTCAAAGGCCAGCTACAGCCTCACCTGACTGGAGCCAATCTCCCAGCCCTCTTGGCAGCATGAGTGAAGCTGAGTGCCACGGACAGATGCTCTCCCTCTGCCAGGAGGTCACAGGCACTCCCTGTATCCTCCTGGAATGGGCAGGGTGATGGAGCGATGTCGCAGACATCCTTTTCACTAAAACCCTTTCTTTAGGATTTTTCCTTCTGAGAAGCTGTGGCCTCAGAAACAAATGTAAACAATAGATTGTCTGCTGCTGTGGAACAGGTCTGCCTGGATTGGCCCAGTTTGGATGTTTGGAGTTGGTGACCAATCCAGAACTGAGATCTCTCGGACACAGTCCGAGAAAACTGGTTTTGTTATTCATTCTATTCTATTCTTAGCTTAGCTTAGCAGCTTCTGGAAACTCTCCTTTTCTTT
This sequence comes from Sporophila hypoxantha, assembly GCA_002167245.1. Taxonomy (NCBI): domain Eukaryota; kingdom Metazoa; phylum Chordata; class Aves; order Passeriformes; family Thraupidae; genus Sporophila; species Sporophila hypoxantha. The sequence continues at coordinate 381,579 of NDFG01000290.1, forward strand.
TTCTTTTAATATAGTTATAATAGATGTATATATCATAACATAATAAATCAAGCCTTCTGATCATGGAGCCCATCTCGTCTCTTCCTTCACCCCGAAAACCTTGTGACAACCGTCAACAGAGCAAAGCCAGGACAACACACTGGGCAGGGCCAGCTCTCTGAGGGGACACAAACGTCCCCAGCTCCATCCCCACAGCTCCCTGGAGCCCCCAGGCCCAGCATTCCAGCAGCACAGGGTTGTGGGATGCTCAGGAACACCCATCCTGGAAGGGGACAGCTCCAGGGAGCCAAGCAGGGCAGAGAGGAGCTGGAGCTGCACAATGCAGGGAAAAGAGCATTTTGGAGAGCTCCAGCTTCCCCCAAGACAAGCCTCCTCTTGTCAGAAGAGGGTCAGAAGTTCACATCTCCAAAAGCCAGCCTGGTTTGTGCAGTGCTTCTGGATTCCTCTCACAGGGAAAGGGCCTGAGTGATGTCCTCTGTCAGCCCTGACTGGCCAGGAGATTCTGCCTCATCCTGGCAGMCAAGGACCTGGCTGGAGTTAGGGATGACTTCATCAGCCCTTGGCCAGCCTGAGCCCTGCCTGGGCTGTGCCAGAGCTGCTGCTGCCCTTCAGCTGTCCCCAGCTGTAAGAGCCTAAATGAGGGATGCAGGACTCCAGGCAGCCTCCCCAAAATGCAGTTTGTTCCATCCAAGGCATTCCAGCAGTCCAGGGCTGTGGGTGACAGAGCTGTGCCTACAGCTGTCAGCTCCAGCTGCAGGCAGGCCTGGACACCCTGAGTTTAGGTTATAAATGCATTATATACTTTTCTTTTGGTTACAATGCATTCTATACTTTGCTGAGCATCTTCATAAACTAGAACCAGTCTATACCTTAACTATTATCTATAGCCTATCCTAACTACTGTAATTACCATATTCATGTTACTGTTCTCCAATCACTAAAAGTCAGTACATTACAGTTTAAGCTAGAAGTTGTTTTTCAGTTTTCTTGCAGTGGAAAATTCTGAGACCTTTTTTCTACTTGCCACATTTGCTGACTTGTTTGCCTGTGCTATCTTCTTGCTTGGTAAAAACATCTTCTTGTTTGGGGTGGGTTTATCCTTTGCTCTCAACCATAAAAACCCCTTCTAACTAACACACCCTTTGCCTCCTTGGTTATCTAGTAAGACTGGCTCAGCAATTCTTTTCTTCTATATCAAAACTTGCTTCCATCTCTATTCCTTCATCACACYCTTTATTCAAAAATCTTTCTGCCAAGCATCTGTGAGACTTTCTTGTCAAACTTTCATCCTTCCCAACACCCAGCCACCAGTCCTTGCACACTGCAGCCTCCAGAGGATCCTCAGGCACGCTGGGGAGCAGCCACCTCTGGCTGTTTCGTTGCCAGCTGTGAATGTGTGCCTGGAGAGAGGCAGAAAATGTGTGATGTGAGATAAGAAGGGGCTGTGAGCCTCCTGCTCCTCCCTCGGTGCTCTCCAGACAATGTGCAAGGGAAAAAAAAAACAATTTGTGCAGAGGAAACAGGAGCAAGGAGCTCCGTGGAGCTGGCAGGGAACACAACACACAGAGGGGGGGAAAATGGAAGTGTCAGGTTGRGAAGAGTGGGAAGAGCTGCTGATGCACAGAGCTGGGGAAGGGAGACAGGCCCAGCTGGGAGGGAGGTTCAGGAGCTGGGTTTGACCCTGTGGGTGAAAGATGTCCCTTGAGAAGGAGAGGGAAGCGTGCATGGGTGTGACGGTGTTCACAGGGGTCTGAGGATGAGGGGAGAGACGAGGATGTGACTCCGTGTTTCAGAAGGCTTGATTGATTATTTTATGATATATATTATATTAAAATGATACTAAAAGAATAGAAGAAAGGATTTCATCAGAAGGCTGGCTAGGAATAGAAAAAAAAAGATAAAAAAGGCTTGTGGCTCGGACTCACTGTCAGAGCCAGCTGGACTGTGATTGGCCATTAATTAGAAACAACCACATGAGACCAATCACAGATGCACCTGTTGCATTCCACAGCAGCAGATAACCATTGTTTACATTTTGTTCCTGAGGCCTCTCAGCTTCTCAGGAGGAAAAACCCTAAGGGAAGGATTTTTCATAAAAGATGTCTGTGACACATGGGATGCCAGCTGGGAGCAGAGAGGGTTTCTCCTCTCACAGGGCATTGCTGAGGGTGGCACAGGCACCTCCTTGGGTGCCAAGGGACAGCAAAAGGGACAGCAAAAGGGACAGTTTCCTCTCCTGCCCTGGAGGAAACTGCTCTGGTCAGGTCCCTGCTGCTGCCACACCAGCAGTTATCACATTTTGGGCGATAAATGTGACACAAGCAGTTATCAGATTTTGGGGGATACAAGCAGAGCCTTCCTCTAGCTCCCCATTGAGGTCCAGGAGGGAGGCAGAGCACACAGGGGTCCCTGGGGAGGGCACAGGAGGCTCCCCTGCAGTGGCACCTGACTGTCCTTGTTGAGTGGCCATCGATCAGCTGGCCCTGCCCACGCTGATGATCATGGGTCGATGGTAATTAATCCATTTGCATCCAGAGCTGGATGCCTGGGAGTGTGGGGGGCGCCAACGGGGCTCATTTGGGCTGAGAAACGAGGTTTTAATTCAGCCTCTGCATTCCCTTGCACTCTTTGGGCACCCCAGAGCTTCCCCTGTCCCCAGTTCCCTCGGTCAGAGGAGACAGGGAAGGTCTGGAAAGGGATGGAGGGGTGAATTCCCAGATTGTGCCTTGTTTGTAGCCCAGATTTGGAGCCTGATCCTGCAAGCAGAGAGCCCCCAGCCCTGTCTGCAGGAATACAAACAAAACCTGTGCTCTGGCCACTGAGATTTCCATTTTGTGCTTCTCCTCCTCTGTCCCCACCCACAATTTGGTTTAAACACTTGCTGGGGGAAGCAGCTCTTCTCCCTGTGATCCTGCAGGGATGGCTGCTCCACCTGAGCACTCTGAGGCTCCAGGATGACCTTTCCCAGGTGAGTTCTGCCTTTCTGCAGTCCTGGTGCTCACACGTGGCCCAAAGAGCTCCTCTGAGCTCCCTGCGAGGGGCTCCTGCTATCAGCAGCTTCTATCTGCAGAGCAATTGATAACAACAAATAATTAAAAATGCATTTCTGTTTCAGCAGCCTCTGGGTGCTCTCTGAAGCAAAAACAAGAGCTCATCAGTGTGGAGGCCCACAGGAAAATGTGTTTTTCTCAGCTGTGAAGTGTTGCTCCTGAATCCTTTTTTATTCTGGTCTGTGTCCATCTTATCCGCYGCTGTTCCTCAGGTCAGAGGCTGCATCTTCTCTGGCTCTGCACTGTGAGATGCCAAATGCAGGCAATTTGTTGTGATTTTTCCACGCTGTTTGCTTGCCTTGCTTGATTTTGGAGCTGAAATGACATGTGGAGGGGATGGAAAAGCTCTGTTGCTGCTCTTAAATAATTCCCTGTGTAGATGGGCTTCTYCTGCAATGTGAATGGGCTTTCCAGATTTAGCTGAATCCACTTCCAGCTCCATCCTGCTGCTTGGCCTGGGGTCAGAACGTTTGGGAGGCACCACAGGGCAGCTCCATCCCGAAATTCCAGCCTCCATCCCTGCAGTGTCTGTGGCCACAGCTGACCAGGAGAGCACCACCAGAACATCTCAGAGGACCCTGACCCCAACCCCCAGCACCGCCGTGCCATTTATTGATTAGCTAGAACCAAAAAATGCTGTTTGCAGGGGAGGCTGTGCTGTGCTGGGGGTGACAGCACCTCCCACCATGGTCCCCACACAGAGCAGACCCTGCTGAGCTGCACATGGATCCAGCACCCTCTGGAATGTCCCTGCTTCTGCCCCGTGCCCCATTTCCCACCCTGGTGCTGCCAGGGCTGTCCCTGCTGCTCGTGCCACCCACGGGGCACAGAGGAGCCCCCAAAGGAGGGACACCGTGTCACCGTGTCACCGTGTCACCGTGTCACCACGTCCCCTGCCCCAGCCCGGGGTGCAGTCCCCGTCTGCAGGATGCTGGGAGCCACTGGGTGTCAGTAGCATCCCACTTGCCTGCCGTGGAGCCGGGAGGGTGAGTTTTCCTCCATGGAGAGCAGCTCCAGCTCCCTGGACAGCACCTCCATCGCTCTGGGGAGCAGTTCCATCCCTCTGGACAGCACTTCCATCCCCCCAGGGGAGCAGCTCCATCCCCCTGGGTGCAGTTCCATCTCTCCAGGGAGCAGCTCTGTCTCTCCAGAGAGCAGCTCCATCCCCCTGGACAGCAGCTCCACCCCTCCAGGAACACCTCCATCCCTCTGGACAGCATTTGTATCCCCCTGGACAGCACCTCCATCCCCCTGAACAGCAGTTCCATCTCTCCTGGAGCAGTTCCATCCCTCTGGACAGAAGTTCCATCCCCCTGGACAGCACCTCCATCCCTCCTGGAGCAGCTCCATCCCTCTGAGGAGCAGTTCCATCCCCTCGGGATCTGCTCCATGCCCCTGAACAGCAGCTCCATCCCTCCAGGAGCACCTCCATCCTTCTGGACAGCAGTTCCATTCCCTCCAGGGATCAGCTCCATCCCTCCAGGAGCAACTCCATCCCTCTGGACAGCAGTTCCATCCCTCCTGGAGCAGTTCCATCCCCCAGGAGCAGCTCCATCCCTCCAGGAGCACCTCCATCCTTCTGGGGAGCAGCTCCATCCCTCCAGGGATCAGGTCCATCCCCTCGGGATCAGCTCCATGGCCCTGAACAGCAGCTCCATCCCTCCAGGAGCACCTCCATCCCTCTGGACAGCAGTTCCATCCCCCTGGACTGCACCTCCATCCCTCCAGGGAGCAGCTCCATTCCCCTGGGATCATTTCCTTCCATCCCACTGGACAGCAGCTCCATCCCTCCAGGGATCAGCTCCATCCCCCAGGAATCAGCAGTGCCATTCCCCTGGGATCGTTTCCATCCCTCTGGACAGCAGCTCCATCCCTCCAGGAGCAGTTCCATCCCCTGGAATCAGCTCCATCCCCCTGGAATCAGCTCCATCCCCCCTGGGATCAGCTCCATCCCCCCGGGATCAGCTCCATCCCCCCGGGATCAGCTCCATCCCCCTGGAATCAGCTCCATCCCCCCGGGATCAGCTCCTGCCTCTCCCCGCTCTCAGAGCAGCTCCTGCAGCCAGGGCAGGATGGCACCAGCCCCATCCCTGGTGCTGCTGGTTGCTGGCTGGCTTTTCCCACCCCTTGGAGCTCCAGGGAGGGATGGCTGCAGGCCAGGAGCACTGGGATTCCCTGTGGAGCCTCAAATCCTTGTCAGGGATTGAGTGCTCGCCCTGCCTGCTTTGGCCAAGGTGGCTCCTTCTCACAAGTGCTGCCAGAATAAAAGATTTTCAGCAAGTCACCTCTCAGGCTCAGCTCTGAAGCTGTCCCTGCAGTGTCTGTGTCACCCCTGCCACCCCAGAGCCCTCCYCACCTCATCCTGAAGGTGAGAACCATGAGGTGCTGCTGGCTGGTGGCTTTCTGATCATGTCATTTTCCCCCCCATCCTTTAAAAGCTACTAAAATGAAGATTTTTAATTTTTTTTTTTTTCTTGCAGGCACATATCCCAATGTGGAGTGACATTTCTGGCTCAGASCAGAAGGAATGCAAAGTCCTGTGTCCCAGCACAGCCAGCAGTGAACCCAGAACCCCAGCACCATGGAGAGCTGGTGCAGCTGCCCACCCTCACTGCCAGCCCAGATCTGACCTCCTGCCTTCTGYTGGGTGAAAACCTGGCTGAGGAGCTGCTCCTGCTGCAGGGAGAGTCCTGCAGTTCCTCCTGGTGAAGATGTTCCATCTGAGAGGAATAGTGGATTTGTCTTTATAAACCAGCTGTGGGTAGATAAAACCAGCACTGGGAGATAAAAGAAGCAATGGGAAGGGCTCCACTGATTGATGAATGGGAAAAGGTATTTGCTTTTACAAATAAACTTTAGGTTTGCTGATAAATCAAATTAGACATTGAGAGATGAAAGAAACAATGGAGAAGAAAAAAACCCCTAAATTCCATAAGAATTAAAAATTAAAAGGGAGGGTTATACATTAGAGGGAAATCTTTGGTATCAGGTGTTTTGGGAACTTCTGAACCTCTCAAGTACCTCAGCCAATGGGGAAAGAGAGAAGGGAAATGCAGCTGGGAAATTGGGATAAAAAGGAGGCTGCATCCTCCAAAAATGTGAGAGACCCCAGGGGAATGCCCCATGGCCTCTCCCTTTATTGGAATAAAGTAAAAGGACTCCTCTGTCTCCTTCTTGGACATAAACCTCTGGTGTTTTTGGATTAATTTTCCTGACAGCCTGGGCTGGTGGATGAGTGCCCAGCAAAGCCCAGCTTAGCTGGGACAGCACCAAGGCTCAGGGCCCTGCCAGGCTCAGAGCAGAGCTCCCACCCTGTCTAACACTGGGGGCTTTCCCTGCCCACACGAGGAGCTTTAGATGTCTCTAATTTTTGGAACAGCTCATTCACAGACCCTAACCCTCCAATTTTTAAGCACTTTTCAAATAACACACAGGCAAAATTGGCAGAAAGTCCTCCAGTTTTGATCAGAAACCCTGAGACAGGACAAATTAAAAGATTATTTTCCCCTCATAACCTTTACCTCACACACTAACACTCCACTGATGCCTGTCTGCTGCAGTTATCAGTGAGGAGAGCTGGCATCCCACCTGAGGGATGTGGCTTTTGCAGCTGTAGGGCTGGATTTAGGATGGGTTTRGGATGGATTTRGGATGGRTTTGGGATGGACACAGCTCCAGTGAGTGCCTTGAGGTGCTGGAGGCTGCAGGGTCAGGCAGCTCCCAGCTGGTGCTGACTCCCATGGGTGGTTTCACCCTTTCCTGCCCCTCTCCTGCCTCATCTGGATGTGACCAGAGCATGTTCCTGGTGCTCCTTCTCCAGGAGAACCTGGGATTGTTTGGAGCCTGGCAAATGCTGCTGGGAGCTCACTGTGTGTCCCTGCCTGCCAGGGCAGTGGGGAGGAAGGAAGTGCAAGAGAAAAACCAGCACAGTGATGCAGGACAGAGCAAAACTTTTCCTCTTTCTCTTCAGAGGCTTTCTCCCTCCCCAGGATGACAGAATTCCACACARGTGTTTTCAAACTCGGGTTTATTTTGCAGCAGCAGCAGAGTGGTTTAAAGTTCAGCTAGGACTGAAACACTCTCCAGTTCTGGCCAAGTGGATCTGTGGCCTGGAGGCAATTTGCTGAACTTGGAGAGATTCTTGTGCAGAGATGCAGAGCTGTGTTTGATGCCCCCATCCCACACCAGCCTGGTGGGGAGCAGCCCAGAGAACAAAGTGCTGCTGAGAGAAGAGCTCCCTGCATCCCTCAGCTCCCCATTTCTGCCCTTTGTACTTCCCTTTTCTGTTTGTTTCACTTAAGCAGCTTCAACAACCAGAATTGCAAACTCTTGGTGGGCTTCTTTTTTTTCCTCCTAGCCCAGAATTTCATTGTTTTTCTGGAAATAACTATTTATTTTTCTCTGCTGTTGCTTTCTGCTTTCATCTCTTTCCTGTTAAGTCAGCAGTCCCTCTCCTTGTGAATCTGCTGTCCCCTGAGACACTCCTGATTTTTGATCCCCTTTTCCATACTCCTGGCAGCTCAATCATTTTTCAGCCTTTCTTTCCTCATTCCCAGCCCTGTACATTTATTTTCAGTGGGATCTCTGGGTGAGGTGCTGCCTCCCTTACCCCACCCTTACCTTGACACAGGGATTGGGAACAAGTAAAGTTTCCTCTGGGGTGGAAGGATGGAGTCCCAGGCTCTCAAGGAGGCTGTGCCCTCCTGGAATTAAATCTCTGGGTGGTGGAGCTGCCCCTTTGAGCCCTTTTAAGTGTTTTTGCTTTCCCTTTTTCTTGTCCCTCCCCTGATTTTTATTTGTGGACCTCGTTTCTCCGATTAACCTCGGGGCCTGCAGGCTCCTAAGAAAGATGCTCTCACTTCATTAAGAGATAATGGAAGCTGTCAGAGGTTTGAAGGATTGCACTCGTGATGGGAGCAGGAGGGGGAAGAAATATATTCACAGCAAAGTTACATTTTCATGTAAATTGTTTAAAGATTTAAATGGTTTCTATTAGGAAGGGTCACCAGGGCTGTGCAGAGGCCTAAATTAGTCCTTCTGTGCAGAACTATAATATTGTCTATAAATGAAAAGGAATAAAGGAAGCTGTTAATGTCTTTTTTTTTTTTTTCTCCCACTCTCTCATTTCAGCCCACCATTTTTTCTCCCTCTGTCTTTCCAGCAGCCTTCCCCTGACTTTCCTTCATTCTTGGGTCTTCCTTTCTCACCTTCAGGCTGGATTTGGCAATTTGCTGTGAGCTGGTCCTGCCTAAGCTGAGCTCTGCCCWGGCAGCCCCAGCCTGGAGTGTCTGTTTGTCCCCAAACACCTCCTCACAAAATGCAAATGCTCTTTTTGGGGTTTCCAGGCGCACAGATACCCCACAGGGAGGGTGATCAGGTAATTTGTTAATGACTGTCCCAAGTGGGTTGTTGGTTCTCCTGGTTAGGTGGAGTCACTGCTCCATGAATGACACGCACAAGTTGAGATGTTTAAGGTAAAAAGAAGGCTGGTTATTTTTGAAGTCTAATATTTATAGACTTTCAAAAGTGGCCATGGATTGCAGGATGAAATTGTTACCTCTCCAGCCACATTGGTCAAACCAACAGTCCATCAATCCTCTCCTCCTCCAGAAAGGAATGCAAAACAATCATTATTTACATGAAAAGTGTGTGGAAACTCCATTACAAAAATGTAAACATAAAAGGCTTAGAAGAACTTGGAAGAACAGGGCGACACGTTCCTGTGCTGCAGGCTGGTTGGGAATTCACCCACAAACACATCTTCATCTAAACAATCACAAGACTGCAATTTGCTGATTTGCTGGGGTGTTCACAGCCCAATGTGTGTTGTAAATGCAGGGYCACCAATGAAGGAAGGAATGATGAGGAGAACTCCATCTTATCAGAAGGCTAATTTATGACTTTATTATACTATATTATATTAAAGAACACTATACTGTACTAAAGAATACAGAAAGGATACTTGCTGAGTGCTACAAAGATAATACTGAAAACTCGTGACTCTTTCCAGAGTCTCTGATTGGCCAAAGAGTGAAAACAACTCACAGCAGAATGCAATGGAACAATCACCAGTGGGTAAACAATCTCCAAACACATTCCACATGAGCACAACACAGGAGAAGCAAATGAGATAAGAATTGTTTTCCTTTTCTCTGAGGCTTCTCAGCTTCCTAGGAGAAAAACTCTGTGGGAAGGAATCTTGTTCAGAGAATGCAAATGGCACACACGTGGTTTTGCACACACCAGTGCCCTGTGAATTTGATGGCACCTGTGGGGACAGGGCTCTCCTCCCCCTTTGGATCCCAGCCTGACTCCCAAGGGATGCTGCTGGATGGGGAGAAGGGGATTTGCCTTCCCCTGGGAGCTCTGGCTTTTAGGAGGGGCGTTTGTGCCATCTCTGCTGGCTTTGCACACACATGTGTTAGGGAAATTAACCCACAAACACCAGAGGTTTATGTCTAAAAAGGAGACAGAGGAATCATGGAACTTGATTAAAATAAAGGGAGAGGCCATGGGGCATTCCACTGGGGTCTCTCAAATTTTTGAAGGATGCAGCCTCCTTTTTATCCCAATTTCCCAGCCACATTTCCCTTCTCTCTTTCCCCATTGCCTGAGGTACTTGAGAGGTTCAGACTTCCCAAAACACCAAACACCCAAGACCCCCCTCCAATGTGTCCCTCCCCCTTTTCTTTTCCTGCCAATCAGTGGAATTCCTATGGAATTTATGCCTCTTCCCACTGTCCCTTTAATCTCTCAGTATCTAACTTTATTTCCCAGCAGACCACACAGCTTATTTGTAAAGACAAATCCCTCTCATTCCTTTCATGTGGGCCARACTGTGTTTGGCCTCCAAATGCTCCTTGAGAGGTGGTTTCACCTGCAGAAATCATAAGCTGCCTTCCCTCCCCAGTGCCCCCTTGCTCTGTCCATTCCTGAAATTTGGTGTTTCTCTGGTCCTGGCTCCCTGGAGCAGCAATGAAAGGGTTAAACCACCTGCACCCCCCTGCATTCCCACCAGGGCCACAGGCCAGAGGAATAAAAGAGCTTTTGGGCAATCAATGATTTAATTTACAAGGAGCTTGGACGGACTTTTCCCCTCGGAGGGCAGGAGCAGCRCAGGAGGCAGGGAGAGGTGTGTGCTGTGTCCTACAGCAATCCCTGGGAGCCTGCCCTGATCCCTGGGCTGTAAAACCTCCCCAACTCCCCAGCACTGCTGCTTCCAGCAGAGTGCAGCCCCCTGGCTCATCCCTGCCATGCAGAACAGCAGAGATCAAATTCACCTGGCAGCTCCCGAGGCTCAGCTCCAATTAGGGGAGGTGAGGAGCTGATTGCTCTTCACACACCTCGCAGGGGTGGGAGGGCTTTGGRGAATAGCAGGAGGGAGAGGGGTTTGCATGCAGATCGCTGGGAAGGCAGCAAAAGCAGAGGGAAAAAGCTGAGAGGATGAAACTCCCTCTCTGCTGGGTTCTGGAGGGTTTTGGCAAAGCTGGGCCAGCCTGTGCTGGTGGAGTGACAGGTCTCTTGATCTTGGGAAAGAAAAGAATGAAAGAAAAGAAAGAAAGAGAAGAGGGAGGAAAAGGAAAGAGGAAAGGAAAGAGGAGAGGAAAGGGGAAAGGAAAGGAAAGAGGAGAGGAAAGAGGAAAGGAAAGGGGAAAGGAAAGAGGAAAGAGGAAAGAGGAAAGAGGAAAGAGGAAAGAGGAAAGAGGAAAGAGGAAAGAGGAAAGGAAAGGAAAGGAAAGGAAAGGAAAGGAAAGGTGGCTTTTGCAGGAGGTCAGTACCAGGCCTGCCCTTCAGGAAGAGCAAATGCAGGATCCTGAGCAGGTTTCAAGGCAGTCATATAGCACAGAGGGAGACACACCCCAAATATCCACCCCAAATGGCAGCATTGCCATAAAAAAGGCATCTTGGCTGTTTCTGGGGTAGAGAGATTGCTCAGGATCTCCTGGTCATCAAATAATTAGAGAGATAATAATGATAATAGAGACTTCTCAGGATCTCCTGGTCATCAACCTGAAATTCCCCTCAGTGAGACAAAACATCCTCCCCTTCCTGAGCAGATCTGGCTTCTCACTCAGCTCCTCATGCCCTGCTCCTGGGAACTGCAGTGTGTCCCACARATTTGCTCTTTTCGTGGTGAAGGATCCTCTGATTCCAGCTGAAGGATGTCCTTGGGCTTTTTATCTCCATCTCTTCAACTGCCAGCCTCAAATAACTCTTTTTCCTGTTTCTCCAAGTGTTCCTCTCTCAGCTCCCTGGTCAGGCAGCAGCTCCATCCCTTCCCTGTGCACTCCACCTCCTGCCAAACCCTTGCAGGTCCTCAAGGAAGGATCTTCACCCCACCATTGTCCCACCTGTGCTGGTTYCAGTCGATCTCTGTGGAGTGTGGTTGGTTCAGGACTGCAAACACAGCTTTTCTCTAAAGGRAACGTTTCCCCTGACACCTTCTGCTCTGGATGTTGCCTTTTCCAGATCCACATTACAACAGAGATTTATGAGAGGGATGAACCTTCATCCCTGCCTTTCCCTTCTTTGTTTCCAGTGTCTGAGCCCCCAGCTCAGAGCAGAAGCTCCTTTCACAGGAGATTGCAGCTGCTGTTCCTCAAGGTCACCCAATTCCTCCCACAGGAGAAATAGATTTCCTTCAGCTTTGGGGAATCAGCAATTTTCCTACAGCCAATCAGTCTCTCTGTGCCCAATCCATCAACAGAGATGCCAAAGAGATGAGTCCCTGGGCCTTTGTCTGAGGAGCTCCACATGTGCTGGTGGAACCCATCCCCACATGGATGAGCTGTCCCAAGTTTTCACGCCTGGAAGAGCTGGTCCCCTTTTCCAAGCAGGATTCCAGGCAGTGTCACCAGGTTTGCACTGATCAGTTCAATGTCTACCACAGAAATCCCATTTCCATCCCAGGAGCAGCAGCCCTGAGCTCCTGTCACCAGCTCTCCCAAGGTGGCTTTGCTCCTGGGCTTCTCAGGGGAAGGAATTTTGGCAGTTCCATCAGGCCCTCTCTCATTTTTGGCTTCTTACTGCAGGGTGTGGCCTTGTGGCCATTGGGGAATGTATTTGAACGGCACACGACCCATCCTTTTATAAAAACTTCTTATTTTAGACTCTGTTCTGTGTTCTGCTCCAAAAGTGGCTGGAAATGGAAGCGAGCTCCTGAGGTCAGCAGAGAGGCTCTTCAGCTGTCACCACTGCTCTGCCCCACCTCCCTGAGCGTGGGAGCTGTGTTTGGTAAACTCCAGGCATATGGTGCCACTCCCAGCTCGCTGGATGCAGGAAAAGTCCTCGTTGCCACCTTGGTAATTTCATGTGCTAATTCATCCCAGACAGCCCCAGCTACTGACCTGCTTCAATTCCTCCTTGCACTTCACTGAAATGGCATCAACTCCTGATCACTGGCCCCATGTTTATTTTCTAGGTCAAGCTCTTCTGTAATGTCTTCACATTCCCTGAAATCCTACTAAAATAGCCTGGTGTCGTCCTGGATCAGTAACCATTTGGAGACAAAGTCTGTTTATTATCGTGCTCAGGAATAAGTGGTGCCTGCAATAAGCAACATTTGCTCTGCAATCTGTGCCTCAAAAATTAAAGCCTCCATGATGACTCAGTCCCAGTCTGACTGGGGAGATCTAAACTCAGCCTTCAGCAYGACCTACAAATTCCTTGCAGAGTTCTCTTCCCCAAACAACTTTTATTTTCAGCAGCCTGGCCCATCTTTTTCCTCTGGTTTCTCCTTGCCAGAGTCTGATTCYGGTAATCTGATGCCAATCCCTGTGTGTGGAGGCAGGAATGATGATGATGATGTGATATCTCCAGGTCCCTCTGTTTCTCCCAGAGCTCCCCTGAGATTTATCAGCCTTAATGTCAGCACTCAACACCCAAAGCTAACCAGGGGAGAATTTGCTCTCTGGAAATAGCTCAGCATGCTCAGACCTTTCTCGTGGCATCAGGCCTTGAGCCTGTTGGATTGCAGGAGCAGCCTCTGACAATCACTCAGACCTCCCCTGGGATCCCTCCAGCCCCAGGCTGGTACCTGCAATCAATTCCTGTGGGATTCTGCCTCTGTTACTGTCCCAAGGGAAAGGACCATCAACAGCTTTTAGCTTAAATTCTTCTTTTTTCTTCTATTTTTCCTTGCAGACCCCACAGCCTTCTGCTCTCTGGTCCCAAATATGCAGCAGGCTCAGCATTTCTTCCTCCAAGTCCCCCCTCACTGACACCTGCCCATTCCCAGGGTTCTGCAGGACTGGTTTCCCCCCCATCTGCTTTTCCTTCTGTTTTTTTTTGGTCATTCCTTGAGCAGCGTCCTCTCCCTCTTTGGCTTCAAACCATTGCTCTYTCCACTGTGTCTCCCTCTTTTCTGCTGAGCTGGTTTCACACTCCCATTCAGAACATCCTGCCAGCCTGGGCTGGGATCTTTGGGTGTAAACACTTYCTTTCAGGARCACATCTCAGATCACATCACAGACRCCAAGCCCCCAAAATCCTGTTTATTACTAATTGACTTGTGGGGCATTTCTTCTCATTGTCACTATTTTCCCAGATTTAAGCAGCGGAAAATCTCCCAAATTCCCTCCCAGGCACCCTCATGTGAGATCTCCTGTGTGCTTTCTCCTCCCTTGCAGGTTTTTTATTTCCCCACTTTCACTCCATGCTTGTTCCAACACCCTTTCCTCCAGCTCAGCAGCTGGAGAGGATGCTTGGGGAAGGGGCTGTGGGTGGCAGCCCAGGATGTGGAGGAGGAACTTTTCCTTTATTCCTGGCRTGCTGGGGGGGCTGAGTGAGAGGGATGGAGCTGGATGTAGAAGATAATTTGGCTGGCAACATGCCACAGCACCCCAAGAGCAGAAAGGACATTCCACCACCCCAYTCCCTCCTCCCACCCCCCCATCCCTCGTCTGCCAGCGCCTCTGAGCTCACACCACATCTCCAGTGACCCCCGTGTCATGGAAGGACACCATCAATATTATATTTTTTGCAGACATTATCTCAGAGTCAGTTCATGCCTTGTTGCAGGTCGGGCACGCGGCCGCCAGCGTGATCCTCCAGCCTTTGCCGTTGCCCGGCGCCGCTTGGGCCTCAGGAAACTTCTTCAGCTCCTCCACGGCCTCCCCGCAGAGCTGGCGGAACACCGGCAGCCTCTTCTTGGCCTCGGGGGAGCCTCTCACATCCATGGCTCCCACCTGCGCGGCCAGGGAGGYGGCGAGGTGCCGGGGAGCGGCAGAGGAGCCGCGGTCTTGGTCTGTGCGGAGGTAGAGCTGGGCTGCTGTAGGGTGGCAGGACGCGGGGCCGTGGGGGACGTGGCTGGCGCCCGGCCCGTGCAGCGGGCGCGAGGCAGGGATGTTCCTGCAGCTCTCCAGGAAGATGTAGCGGATGTCCCTGGAGGTGTGGTAGGGTGTRCATTCCGGCAAGGACGGGCCGCGCGCTGCGCACTGGAACGCTGGTGCCGACATTGGTGCTGGTCTGGGGTGGGGAGAAAAATCACAGAGTTAGCGGGGTGAGGGAGAAATCACAAAGTTAGCGGGGTGAGGGAGAAATCACAAAGTTAGCAGGGTGAGGGAGAAATCACAAAGTTAGCGGGGTGGGGGAGAAATCACAAAGTTAGCGGGGTGGGGGAGACATCACAAAGTTAGCGGGGTGAGGGAGAAATCACAAAGTTAGCGGGGTGAGGGAGAAATCACAAAGTTAGCGGGGTGGGGGAGAAATCACAAAGTTAGTGGGGTGGGGAGAAAAATCACAAAGTTAGCGGTGTGGGGAGAAAAATCACAAAGTTAGTGGGGTGGGGAGAAAAATCACAAAGTTAGTGGGGTGGGGGAGAAATCACAAAGTTAGCGGGGTGGGGGAGAAATCACAAAGTTAGCAGGGTGGGGGAGAAATCACAAAGTTAGCGGGGTGAGGCAGCTCGGCAGGGATTCCCAGCAAACCCTCATTTCCCCTTGGGAAAAGGAAAAAAGTGAGAGAAGCAGAGAAAAGAATGATGAAAACGATTCTTATCTCATTGGTTGCGCCTGTGTTGTGCCAAAGTAGAATGCAATATGGAGATTGTTTGTTTTGCCAAAGCAGAATGCAATATGGAGACTGTTTGCCCARAGTGATGGTGGTTTGTTTCCTTGGCCTAGCAGGGCCAAGCACGTGTGCAGACTGTGGGTCAGCAGACAGTCACAAGATGCTGGGCAGTTGAGTTGAGTTGGGTGCTTGTGCAGATTCAGTTTAGATGTAGTGTAATATAATATAGACTGATATAGTATAATAAATTTTTATATATATATAATATTATTATTATAAATTAATACATACATTATAAATATATATTAATATTATAAATATATAATGTTATATATAATAATATATAATGTATACTAGATTATATCGATTATAAAATTATATATAATTATATGTTATAGATTAAAATTATAAATTATTATAAATTATAATATAATTGTAATATATTTATAAATATATTATATTATAGTATAGTATATTTATTATATGTATTATATCATATTATAGTATAGTATAGTATAGTATATTAATATAATAAATAATTAATTAGCTTTCTGATATCCATGGAGTCAGATGCATCACTTTCTCCCCATCACTGGGGTTGCCCTGATTCTGATACCATTGGGCCAGGCCTGAGCCAGCTGTGCTGACAGAAAAGATTTGCTATTTTAGAAAAGCTGYAGTGGGAGCCAGTCTTAGCCCTTTTCTCCTCCATCTCTTCTCTACTGACCCCACAGCCTGAGTAGGGTGCTTGTGCAGATTTGGTTTAGATGTAATGTAATACAGTGTAATATAGTATAGAATAATATAGTATAATAAAGTAATTAATTAGCCTTCTGATAACATGGATTCAGATGCATCACTGTCTCCCCATCGTCAGGGTTGCCCTGATTTACAATAGAAAAATACCAGATTTCCAGAATTCTCYCTCCCCTTCCCTTCTCTGAACTGACCAAGTTGCCTCCAGCACAGCAATACAGCTCTCACAGCAAAACATTCCCATCAAAACTCATCAACTTTCACAGCAAAATCATATCCACCAAAATTAAGGCTTTGCTGTGTCTGTATCCCAAGCTCCAGTTCACAGTTGAGTACAGCCAGCACCAGCCTGGGTGTGGGAGGGTGCTGTCAGAGGCAGACAGGTTGTCTCCATCCTTCCTGGAGCTCCCGAGGGGAATGAGTAACCACTGAGTGGATTTAGGATCTGAAACTGCCTCTTTGGGGAAAGGCCGACCCTGTGCACTCCCAGCCAGCCTTCTGTGTTCTTCCATCACGACCCACTGAATATTTCAGCTCTTTCCCAGGTTTTGTACATTTGTAAAATGCAGATTCTTGGGAGGGGGGCAAAATCCCAACCTACTCCGTGCTTTGATACCTGTCTGGAACCTCCAGAGCTGACAAAGAGAGAAGGCGACCAACCRGGTTCATGGATAATTCATCTCATGCATAACTCATGGCCACACATTTCATGGATAATTTAGGATAAGGGCTTGCAAGATCAGGATCTCACATGGAAGTGAAGGGTCTCTCCTGAACAAAGCTGATGGCAAACTCTAGCTGTGGGACACTGAGTTCCTGCCTGTGGCAACGTGCCAGTGGCTGGGGGAGCAGGARTGGTGTGGTTCCTTGGATGTTGGCATCTCCCAACCTGGCTGGACTCAGAATGCATCTGGCACTGTGTCCTGTCTCTGAGAGTGGCCAGTCAGAGGAGGGGCAAGCATCCMAAATCTACCAGGAGGTCTTAAAATCCTGGGGCTTGTCCAGAAATCCACCAAAAGCCCSGTCCCTTGCAGCTGGGGCAGACAGAGGGATGGTGCTGCTATCAGCTGGACCTTCTCCCAGCAGATTGAGGCAGCAGCTGGGATGTTCCCTCAGATGGGTTCAGGACCATCCACTGACCATTGGGCTGAGGACAATGGTGCCTTGTGCCACCCCAGAGCTCTGGGACAGGGCAGTGGCCTCAGCTCCCACAGGGTTTGGCTGCTGGAAWCCCACCCAAGCCACCCTGCCTGGCTCCATCCATTTTCCTGCAGCTTTGCTTGGTGTCTCTAACAGGAGCAGGTTGTAATKAAGCATTTTTCTCCTCATTCATTACTGCTGCTCTTTTCTCCTCTCCCAAGCCCAGTCCAGAAGGGGATGGTTGATATTTTCTGGTGTGAGAACACCAGGATTTCACGCAGCRAAGGAAGAAATTTGTGCTCTTGGGCTTGGGAAGTTGTTTAAAGCACGCAGCACCCAACTGGAGCCCAGAGCCTGAGACTCACAGGAGGTCGGATCTTAAAGCTCAACTCCCAGGCATCAAACATTTAAAGAGACCAGTGCAAGGCTGAATTATTCAAATCACCCGACGTGAAACGTTTCCCTGCAAGGAGAGGAGCGCTCTCCTTCCCYGGCTCATTGTCTCTGCGGGGTGTCAGGAATGCTAAGGCTCATCCTGCCTTCCCCATCCCCCCTGAGATACTTGGAACAAGTGAAGCACTCCCAGCTGCCAAGAGACATTGAATATTTATGAATTCCCTTAATCACAGAGGCAGGGACCATTCCAACCAGCCTGGTTTGGCCGTGTTCTGGCCTTGCCTCCTGGAGAGGAGCAGGACTTGCTCCCACAGGTCTTTGTCACCACCCTGGAGCTGCTCAGCAGTGGCCAGGGCAGGTGGCAAAGCCCAGCAGCAGCTCCAGGGATGGAGATATTTCATTCCTGCTCCTGCACTGCCTTCTGGGATGAGAAATACAGATTAATTTGCCTTGGGAGCAGAGAAGCAGCAAGGTCTGGGGAAAGTGTTCTGACTTCCCCACTGTTTTCTCACCATCCTTATCCCATTATCTGCCTGCACGTGGTGTTTGTTTCAACCTCCAGAAGAAGAGCAAGCCCAATATAGACACCAAAGCAGTGATTTTTCTCTCTATTTTTCCCTTTTTACTCTCTTTCTTCTTTTCTGTTTCCCCAGCTTACAGTAACAGAGGGAACTGGAGGAATTAATCATGAGGAAAGAATTTTTCTTTGGTCAAAATGAAATCCAAGTGGGAAGAGCAGGGGGTTCACTTTATCTTCTTGTGTTCCAGCACACACAGAAATACATTTTTTAATTCCTCCTAAGCATTTGGTATGAAAGGAAAAGTTCTTGGAGGTTTTTTATTTTGGTTTTCTGGGTTTTTCAGTTGGGGGTTTTGGGTTTTTCTGTTGTTTTTTTTTTTTTTAGGGGATTGTATTATTTTTTTGCTTAAGATACTTATTACCTTCTTTTAACTGGCTCTATCATGGAATGTTCAGAGACTCTGGATGAGAAAGCATCTAAAACTGGGGTGTCTTTCGTGCAGGCACTTGTAAAAACCATTTGTGGGTGCTCACAACCTTCCCAGGTAAGAGATTTGTCAAAGGCAAGTCACTTCCAGTTGAGTTCACTGAGCAAACATCTGGCTTTTAAACCAATTTCCAGGGAGGAAACAGGGTGAGAGGCTGCTGCTGTGGTGGAAGGCTGTGGCTGGGAGCAAACCTGAGGTCTTCAAAATCCCAATTTTTTTAAATAAAAGCCACAGTGAGGGTGGTTCCAGCCTGGAGAGCTCTCCACAAGGAATGTGTGTGCAGGGAAGGCAGGAGGGTCAGTGACTGGCATGAGCCAGCTCTCTCCCTGCTCCCACTCCTGAGGCCCCCTGGTTTGATGGAGCCTTCTCTGCTCTCAGCCCTGCCCTCCCTGGAGCCAGCAGGAGCAGAGAAGCTGCTCAAATATTTATTAAAAAACACGGTGTTCTTACAAGACTCACCGAAATCCAGGATACTTCTCTGTTTGGTCCTGACAGGAGATTAATGTCTTCAGAACACTTCCACGAGGAGCTGGATGGTATCCACCCTGGCTTTGGGGATTCTGGCAGGGGTTGTGCACTGATGTTGGAACATTCCGTTGCCAGGCAGAATTCTGGGCTGGTGTCACAAAGGAGCAAGGCCTGACCTCRTGTGGCACCAGTGGGAGGCTTCATCTCTGCTGAGATGTTGGGCACGGCCAGGATGGGAGGGATCTGAGGAGCAGACAGACCCCAGGATTTCCCAGCAGCTGGCTGGAGGTGTCACTGTCCCTAATTCAGGAGAGGCAAATCCCCTGGGGAGCCAAATGTCCCATGGGATGATGCTCTGTGGTCTGGTCACACCAAAGTGGTCACAGCTGCTGACCACACRTGTCACAGTCCCCTCTATCCCACCCCCCAAAGGGACACCTGAGCCCTGGTGACAYGATAAAAGTGCCCACACACCGCYGTGGGATCCCTGCAAATGTGGGATTTGGGGACATTTTGGCCACTCCCTTTGGAGAAGTTCCCCTGAGCAGAGGCTGCTTATCCTGGGGTCACTCAAAAGATCCTTTCACACCTTGTGCTTCCAGGCTGAGGGACAAAACCCCTGTCAGCACAGAGCTGCAGAGCTCTCCTGGCTGCTGAAGGCACAGCAGAGCCTGCTGTGCTTCCAAAGGGCTCCAGAATGTCCTGAAACATTCCTCACAGCTGTTCAACAGCTTGCTGCACTAAAAGCCATGAATGAAGTGGAGTCCTGCTTGTAAAGAAATAGGTTGCAGGGTTTTTTAGCACTCTGGGAATCAGCAGCAACAGTGCTTTGTAAATTAGATCTATTAAATACTTAGTGATATCAAAATTTCATGCGGTGCTTTTCTTCAAAGAAATCYGAGGTGGCTCTGCTCATCAAGCACTTCTCCCTCACRCTGACCTGGCCTTCCAGAATCACTTGAGAGATCCTGTTTGATCCCAAGCTAATTCCTAATGAGATTTTCTACTTCCTGAAGGCCAGACCAGAGCCTTTTMTGCAGACATTTCACAGCTTTGAARATGTTTTTCCAAATACCAAGCATGGAGAGAATATCCTGGTCCTTGGGRGCCAYGAGCYTGGATGTGAGGGAGATGCTTCCATCCTGCAGGGGGTGATTCCTGTTGTGACATGGATTTTACTGAGGAGGAGGCTGGGATGGCCMAGCTGAGTTTTGGCTTTGTGAGGGTGGTGGTTGCAGCCCCCCGGCTGTGCCTGGCAGGCACCAGATTCCCCAAAAACCAGCAGGGAATGGGAATGGTGCAATCAGCACGTCCTGGTCACCAGTGAGCCAAGGATCCAGGGAATGGGGTACTCTGGTGGGGTKTGCTGGGATTATCAGGAGCTGCAGAGCTCCTGTGGTGCAGCACGGATCACCCTTGGCTGCTGTGGGATGGAGCTTTGGGAAGTGTTCAGATTTTTTTTGGTTTTTTTTCAGTGTTCCCAGCAGATTTCTGAAAAGCCAGCCCAGATTCTGGGCTGGAACCTSAGTTTCACATCTCTCCAAACTGGAAATAGGTGAGAGGACAGAGAGACCCTGCCAGCTGGAGCTTCCCATGCCCAGCCACMCCCCAGAGCTGCAGCCAGTCCTCAGTGAGGTTTTGGGATCCCCCTGGGTGCATCCCTCCTGTTCATCCCTCCTGTGTTGGTACAACAGGTCAGGWGCTGGGAAGAGGCTGCCAGAGATAATGCACACYCTGTCACAGTAACAAGATCATCAGMGGGAAAACTGGGGAGATAATAAACTGGCAGGAAAGCTGAAGAGTGCGAAACAAAAGAGGAACAGAGAAGAAGTGACAATGTTATCTTTGTTTAATGCTCCTCTGAGTCACCATTAGTTATTTAAGATATTCATCTGCCAGCTCCCAGCCCTGGCAAATTAAGAGATCCAATGGTGCAGGGTTTTTGTTGTTTTTTTTTTTTTTTCATTGCCAAACAAGTTGCTGTGTCCCAAAGGGAGAGGGATTTTCCATGAGTGATGGATCCAGCCTGCTCTGGAGGCCAGGAGGAGGCAGTGCCACGTGGGAGCACACAGGAATTCTCCTGGGCCTGAATATTTCCCTGGTGGATTCACAGAGGCTGTGACACAAGGATAAGGATATSAGGGATAAGGAGAGCAGCAGCACAYTCCTACAGCTGGAATCCAGATGCTGCATGGACAAAGCACAGGGCTGGCAGCATCCCAGGAAYCCCTTTGGAAAGAGGGTGCAAAGTGGGGGGAAACAGCTCAGGTGTGCTGCACCTCCCTGAGTGTGGCTCCATTTTAGTGTAACCAGGAGAGATGGCACTGTGGGAACTGAGGGGTGACAACATGTTGTCACAGAGAGCATCAAACCTGACCCTCACACACCTGGGCYAGGTGACACCTCTGAGCTACCTTGTCACCATGATATTTTCTGAAAAATCTTCTTTGCCCAGGATTTTTCTACCTGAGAAGCCTCAGAAAAGAAAAGTAAACAATCATTATCTGATTGCTTGGAATGTGAGCTGGAGGTTGTTTTACCAACAGGTGCATCTTTGAAGGTTCCATGTGAATTGTTCTTAATTCATGACCAATCCCAGTCCAGCTGTGTCGGGACTCTGGTCAGTCACAGTTTTTTATTATTCATTCTTTTCAGCTTTCTGATTTATCTTTTCTCTGTTCTTTTTGTATAGTTTTATTATATATAATTTTCAGTGTAATATAATGTAATGTTATATAAATGTAACGTGATATAATGTAATATAAGTATAATATATGATGTGATGTAATGTAATATAAATGAATAATAATAATGATTAATGTAAATAATATAAAATATATATATGTAATTTTTAATATAATATAATATAATATAATTATAATATATATAATATAATATAATATAATATAATATTAATATATATAATATAATAATATAATATAAATATATATATATAATATTATTATATTATAATAAATATTATTAAATATATTATAATTATATAATCTATTATAAATAGTATATTATCTACAAATATTAATTATTATATTGTATTATATTATGTTATATTATGTTAATTATATTAATATATATATATTAAATATTATAATATTATGATTATATAATTATATTATAAACATTATTATATTATATTATATTACATTACATTACATTACATTACATTTACATTACATTACATTACATTATATTATATTATATTTATATATATATTATATTATATATATTATATTAATTATTATATTTATATTATATTATATTATATTATATTATATTATATTATATTATATTATATTATATTATATTATATTATATTATATTATATACATCCTTTTGAGAACATGGAGTCAAATCCTCATCTCTCACCTCACCCTTGGGACCCTCACAAACACCACCTCACTTCACCTGCACTCCCAGACAGGGATCCCCAAGCCAAGTGGAGACACCCAGGTGAGCAGCACCACGTGTGTGTGTGTTTGGAGAGGCCTCTTCCCTCTGCCTTTTGCTCCTGTCAATTAACCCAGCATCCAGGAGAGCAGCAAGAACATGAATTTAACATATGGGCTCAAAATAGCGCAGACAGTGTTTCCCTCGGGGCTTTGCAGGGAGAGAGGAGGCACCTGGCAGGGGAAGKGGTGAAGAGGGAGGGAAGAAAGGAGTCACGACTGCCCAGCTTCCCTTGGTTCGTGCCTGTGGCAGAGGAGGGGGTAAAAAAGGGTGAGAGAGGTTGAGCCAGCCCTGGCTGGGTGAGTTTCCCCCTTGCAGAGGGGCAGCTCAGCGGGGCACTGTGTGACAGCACATGGAGCAGCCTCTCCCTCCAGGGCAACCAGAGGTCTGCAAACTGGTGAGGCGTGGGATTAAATAAATTAATGAGCTGAGGAAGGTGGATAGGAACACTCATCTAGCTGGTTAAAAAAACCCCGACCCGCGAGAACTGAGGATTTATGGCAGGGGTCAAAGGCTCCCAGTCCTTCCTGGATCCAGGCTGAAAGCTCCACGGCCTGCACATCCCTTCCCAGCACGAAGGAGCAGGACACAAATGATCCCAACCAAATAATTAGCAGCACAGCAGCCAGGAGGGCTGCACAGATAATTTTAAAATGTTAAACAACAGCTTCAGCATTGTCAGGGGTTTCTGCTGGAGCCAAARCAGAGCAGATCTGAAGGATCAGATGGGGGAAGGCTCCCCATAACCCAGTTGTCAGTGGCTGATTTGGGCTCTGTGGAGCTCCTGGTGGATAATCTGCTGGAATGGCACCACGCTGGCACATGCCATTCCATCAGGAGCTCCATACCCTGATGAAGAGACTCAAATCCATCCCCATCCCTACAGCTGGCACTGGGCTCAGCAGTTCCCTTGTGCAGGCCCCACAAAAACCATGAAGCCTCAAGTGGCACCTCTTCCTTGGCTGGAAAAAGATGTGAGAGCTGCAGAGAGGGTTTTAGTGAGGCCAGGGCAGGCCCCATGGTGGGCTTGGTGCCTGCTTGGCATCAACGGGGGCTTCCTGCTTGCCCCATGGCCCCCCAGCCCATCTGACACACAGCTGCTGCCAAACATCTGCTGCCCCTAATGACTCTGCTGGCCCTAATGACTCTGCCCAGCCCTAATGACTCTGCCCAGCCCTAATGACTCTGCCCAGCCCTAATGACTCTGCCCAGCCCTAATGACTCCTCAGGGCCCTGCTGGAGGCAGTGACCTGGGGCTGGAGGCACCGGAGCCCATCGCCAATCTGCCAGCCCAGCTGTCACCCCCCGGGCACAGCCAGGCCACCAAAACCTTCCTGCCACCACACACGAGGCTCTGGCAGCTGCAAACACCTCCAAGAGGAGCCAACAGCTCCCTGGGGGATGTTTTTGGAACCTTTGTCTTTGGAAAAGGGTTTGGAGACCCCAGCGCTCTCGCTTGGCAAAGCCCCAGCCTTGCGTGCCATGGAAAGAGCCAAACATAAAAACTGTGATGTCCCCTACTTTTATTTTATGTGTTTGTTTTATTTGGGGTGTTTATTTTCGAGGAGATTACCAGTAAATTTAATGTCAATACAGTTAATCCCCGTATATATTTATGGAGGGCAATTAGCTGGCGTTTCTATTAAATCTACACAATAGAGAGGTGGATATACAGTTTATACAGTATAATTAGATATATACACACACATAAACAGATGCATAACTCTGTCTGCAGCGAGTATGGGTGAGGAAGGACCAGGGTAATGTGCCATGACAATATTTATCTCACACCATATTTATACCCTGAGAGCTGGAGAAGCACRGAGGGGCTCCACAGAAACAGCCACAAGCAGAGCAGGTGTGGGAGGGAGATGGGGGCAGTGCCAGGGGGATTTTGGGGGAAGAAAAGGGGTTTGGGACCTGGGCAGTCAGCAGCAAGGTCAGWCTGAGCCATTTTGAGGATCCAGACCAGAGGGAAGCTGCTGGTGATGTGGAGCAAGGGGCACAGGAGGTGGTTTGGGTGCATTTCCCCACTTTGCTCGTGGTGTTTCTGGTTTTGCTGTGATG
The DNA here is from genome assembly GCA_002167245.1 of Sporophila hypoxantha. Lineage (NCBI taxonomy): Eukaryota > Metazoa > Chordata > Aves > Passeriformes > Thraupidae > Sporophila > Sporophila hypoxantha. The sequence goes on from NDFG01000290.1 coordinate 405,938, forward strand.
GATAATTTCTCTTTGCTGTGGTGGATAAATTCTTGTTGCAGTGGTGGATAAATYCCTGCTGGATGTCCTGTAAACCCTGTGTGTGAGCAGGCACAGAGTGGAGGATCCCTCCTGGCCCTYGCCTGGTGCCAGAGCATCCCTGGAGTGCAGCCCCAGCAATGGGCAGGAAATCCTGGAGYCCTTCAGTCCACCCAAGTCCAGGCTGGGTGCAGGTGTGGGAGCAGATGTTGGAGGGAAAGGCAATCTCTGAAAAGCAAAAGCTGCCAATCTCCCTTGGTTTTTTCTCCAATATTSTTTCCCTGGTGAAACCCTGCCCTGTTCCAGCTGGAGTCTCCGTGGCTGGGGAAGTGGYTGGGTGATTTTCTCTTCCAGCCTGGCAGCTGCCCTCTGTTTGGAGGCTCCACCAGCCTCTCCAGAGCTGAGAGGCTCAGGGAGATTTGGCATTTCGTGGTCCTGCAGCTCTCAGGTCCTCTGGAAGCACAGGACAGCAGCTGGGTTAGAGGACCAAGGAGAATTTCCTTTATTTCCCACCCCTCCTTGAGRAGTGGAGTCAGCATTTCTAGACCTCATCCCACCAGGAAGAGAAGGCACTTTGGAGATGGTTTGAGACAGACTTTTAAACCCAGAAAAATCTGACCCCTGTGGAAATTTGCACACCCTTATCCCAGCTCCAGAGTTGGGTGCAAGTGTTTGAGCAACATTCCTCTGCCCACAAGGCCACCCCTTACCTGGCTACAGCCAAGCCTGGCACTCTGCAAGCTTGCAAATGCCTGCACCATTTGTGAAACATCCAAATGATAGTTTATAATTATAGTTTACTAACAGGAATAAAAACTWACCCTGTTATTTCCCCTGTTCAGCCTCCCCAGCAGCCGTTCCCACTCGTGCTGGAGCTGCTCATGGGTGTGCCTCCATCACCCCAAACCCCTGTGAGGGCAAAGAGCCTCCCTCTCTCTGCATCCGAAACCTGTGGCCCATCCCAGAGTCAGGCTGACCCTTTTCTGCTTTAAAAACAAAGCCAATTTATTCCTTTTTGTCCTCCTTCCACCTGTTCCTTCTTGGCTGCCRCCAGCCTGGTTTTCAATCACCAAGAGCTGCACAGGCAGTGTCCAAATCCTGCCTGCAGCTACTCCTGGTGTGAAACTGCCTCCAAAACACCCCCAGAGTCCTCAACATTCCCCCTTCCCTTTGAGCTTCTCCAGCATTGTCCCAAAGATAAATGAGTGGCTGAATGCTGGCATCACTTTTCTCCCCTCAGCTCCATATCCTGCTCCTCCAGGGCAAGGAATGAAACCTCCTCCTCCTCCTCTTCCTCCTCCTCTTCCTCCTCCTCCTCCTCCCTCCCAGTTCTGCTCAGGGAGTTTGATTCCCAGCCACTATTTCTGGCTATTGATTCCTGCACTCCTCACTGCAGGGGGAAGTGACCTGTAACCAGAGCAGCAGTGCTGGGTTTATCAATCTCCTTAAGATAATTKGGAACACAGGAAGGTGGAGAAGGGAATAAATGGTGGGARGGGGAAGAGTTTGTTTAGCACTCTGGTGGGGAAAACCAGAGCCAGCCAGGGAAGCCCTGCATTTCATCATGGCCAGCCTGGGAGAGCTGGCTTTGGATTCTAGGTCAGGATTTGGGAATATCTATCCTGGATTCCTGTCCCATTGGGATCAGATRCCAACTCTTGCCTTAGAAAGGTCTCCTTGCCTTGGAGAGGCCATGAGAGCCCAGCCTGGGGATGGAGGGGTTRGATGAGGATTGTTGTGACCAGAAATGGATCCAAAACACAATAAATTCATTTTTCAGGCAGAGCCTGGGTTTGGAAGAGTTGGGTAAGAATCTTCATGACTATTAACAATAAATTCATTTTTCAGGCAGAGCCTGGGTTTGGAAGGGTAGGGTAAGAATCTTCATGACCATTAAGAAATCCAAAACCCAATAAATCCCYTTTTCAGGCAGATCCCATCCCCACAGCCCACACCAGCCCCTCTCCCAGTGCCCTGATGAGGAAAGCACTGCTTGGCAYGCTCAGAAGCAGCCCCAGAGAAATAATTATCATTTTGGCCTCTTTGCTATTGAAATGTTGCCTGTAATTAACTCCCACCCCGGGAGCCAGACCCTTCCTGGGTTTGGGATTGGCTGGGATAAGCCAGGAGCGGGTGCAGGGTTCAGTTCCACGGATCTCCCCCAGTTTGTGGTTCAATTGCTGTAAGCAMACTCAGCAATCTGAGGGTGATTAAACTCCCCAGTGCTGCCAGAACAARCCCCCAGCTCCCATTAACAGCCTGGGAGCAGCAGGTCACCTGCAGGTGTGTCCAAAGCCCTSGTGGTGCCCTTGCACAAACAGATTGCGAGAGTGCAGGAGGTGGCCGGCAACAGAGAGTTAAAAATGAGAATTAAACCCACATCTCCTCAAGGCTAAGACAGGGCCTTACCCCCAAATAATCACTTTGCTGCTCCTCCATGACCTCTCTGCGATGCAAATAGCTTTKCAGTGGAAGGGCTAATTCATTCTCACAGCTAAAAATGATCATTGCTGCGAGAAAGTGTTCTGGGCGTGAATCCTTTGCGCAGCAAATAGCTGTATTAACAGGTTCATTTTCTCCCAGCAATGCTATCAAAAGCTCTTTAAGCTGCTTCCAGCGCACAGCACAGAAACAGCAGCCTGCAAAAGGGGTGGGAGATGTGATTGCAGGCAGACCTCCCTGCCTYAGCCTGCAAAACCAGCCCAGCTCCATGCTGGGAACATCCAGGAGAGTCCCTGTCCCCTCCTGAGGTGCCCCTGTCCCAGGGATGGCTCCACTCCTGAGCAGATATTTGGGGAACATCCAGGAGAGTCCCTGTCCCCTCCTGAGGTGCCCCTGTCTGGGAATATCCAGGAGAGTCCCTGTCCCCTCCTGAGGTGCCTCTGTCCCAGGGATGGCTCCACTCCTGAGCAAATATTTGGGGAATTTCTGCTTTTCTGGAGACCAACAGGCAGCATTGGGAACGGGGTGGTTTCCCTGGACAGGACAGTCCCAYGTCCTCCTCCCCCAGCTGATTTTGGGGTTGTTGGGCATCGTGGTTTGCCTGCACTCAGTTGGCACCTACTGCTAATTGGTGTGGTWAATTGGTGTGGTCCCAGCTCTAAGCATCACATCCCACCTCGGTATCTCCAAGTTCTGGATGGAGGATGGGTATAAATCTTTATCTCCTGCACTTTTCCTGGAATAGGAAGGAATAAGTAGATAAATCCCTGAAATTATTGGATGGATCATTGCCAAAAACTGGGAGGGAAACACRAACTGCTGATGCTGTGTTTATCCAGGTACAGCTACAGGTGCTGTGACTCAGGTGTGGCTGTGGTGCTCCAGCTCAGGCAGGTTTGGGAATTGTGTGATAGATTCGATTTGGGGCTAATTCCAGCTGCTTTTTAGACATCTTCCCAGGAACTCCCTGACTTTTGTGCAGTGCCAAGCTCTTGAGCACCAGAGAAGCACAGAGCAATTTGGGTTTGAGGGGATCTTTAAGGTGCTCAAGGCCAACCCTCCAGCACTGAGCAGGGACATCTTCACCAAGACCAGGTTGCTTGAGCCCCATCCAACATAGCCTTGAATATTTTTAGGGATGGAGCATCCACCACCTCTCTGGCCAATAAAAAAAAAAAAAAAGCTTTCCTTACATCTAATCTCCATTTCAGCCTTGAATATTTTCAGGGATGGAGCATCCACCACCTGTCTGGGCAATAAAATAATGCTTTCCTTAGATCTAATCTCCATTTCAGCTTTGAATATTTTTAGGGATGGAGCATGCACCACCTCTCTGGCCAATTAAAAAATTGCAGGGATGGAGCATCCACCACTTCTCTGGCCAATAAAAAATAAAAAGCTTTCTTTAGATCTAAACTCGATTTTGGCCTTGAATATTTTTAGGGATCCACCAACTCTCTGGCCAATAAAAAATTTCAGGGATAGAGCATCCACCACTTGTCTGGGCAATAAAATAACGCTTTCCTTAGATCTAATCTCCATTTCAGCTTTGAATATTTTAGGGATGGAGCATCCACCACTTCTCTGGCCAATTAAAAAAAAAAAAAAAGCTTTCCTTAGATCTAATCTCGATTTTGGCCTTGAATATTTTTAGGGATCCAGAACCTCTCTGGGCAATAAAAAAATTTCAGGGATAGAGCATCCACCACCTGCTCCTGGTAATTGCCCACCACCTGGGCAATAAAATAACGCTTTCCTTAGATCTAATCTCGATTTTGGCCTTGAATATTTTTAGGGATGAAGCATCCACCACCTCTCTGGCCAATTAAAAAATTTCAGGGATGGAGCATCCACCACCCCTCTGGGCAATAAAAGATGCTTTCCTTAGATCTAACCTCGATTTCCCATTTAATTTAAAGCCATTTTCCCTTGCAGTGGTATATTCCACTACAGGATGGCACGTTTGGGGTTCGAGGCAGGGAGATGAGGGTTTGCAGCAGGAGGGGRGCCAGGGCTGAGCATTCCCAGAGCCCAGGGATGAGCTGGAAGCAGCAGCTGGCTGTGAGCAAACGCTCTCCAAAGGTCGGCGGCGCTGCTCCCTTCGCGGGAAAGCCCACACGCCTTCCCCATGACAACCTGTTACAGCTCCAAAGCCAAACAATATTGCTCTTTTTCTTTTTTTTTTTCTTTTTTTCTCATTAGTTCCTGGGTTGCCTCTTGCCTTCAGCAGAGCGGCTGCTTCTGCCCTCCTCAAATCCAAATCGAGGCGTTTTTGGGGTGATGGGAGTTGGTGTTGTGGTGCTGTGCCAGGAAATGCTGGGGAGAGCTTGGCTGAGTTTTCCTGGCATTGCTGGGCAGGAGMAGAAATGGGGAGAATGGAAAAGCTGGGATCAGATAAATCTCTTGCTCCAGTTTCATACCACAGCGATGCAACTGTCAGGGAAATTAACCCACAAACACCAGAGGTTTATGKCCAAAAAGGAGACAGAGGAGTGCTGGAACTTGATTCCAATAAAGAGAGAAGCCATGGGGCATTYCCYYRGGGTCTCTCRAATTTTTGGAGGATGCAGCCTCCTTTTTATCCCAATTTCCCAGCCACAYTTCCCTCTCTCTTTCCCCATTGGCTGAGGTACTTGAGARGTWCAGACTTCCCAAAACACCWAATACATAACAACCCTTCTAATATATAACCCCCCCTTTTCTTTTCCTGTGCCAATCAGTGGAATTCCTGTGTTCTTCCCATTGTTTCTTTCATCTCTCAGTATCCAGTTTTATTTCTCAGCAGACCCACAGTTTATTTGTAAAGACAAATCCCTCTCATTCCTCTCACAACCTGGAGTAACCTGGTAAGGAAGCAGGAGCTGCAATTCTATGGGGGGAAAAAAGGGTAAAAGAAGGATTATGGAGAATTGTGGCACAAAGAGGGGTTGGATGGAGATGTCCCTCTGTCCTCCACAGTGTCCACTTGGCACAAGAAGCAGCTCCAAGGCAGGAAATGGAGCCCCAGCACCATCCTGGGGCTCTCCATGGGACAGCAGTGCCCAAATCCATCCAGCCCCAAACCCCTGGCTCCAAGGGACATTGAATTGTCCCTTATCTCAGGGACAGCTGACTCCGATAGCATCCCAGGGAAGGGCTACACTCAAAACCTGACCCAGAAGCATCCAGGGAAGGGGCTACAACTCAAAACCCAGGCTGCATTCCTGATCCATCCCACCGCCCCTCTAAGCACCTTGGGCAAACTGCTGAGGCTTTCCACAGCAAAGCAGCATTAACAGGCCTGGCCTACTTTGCAGGATGTTTTGAAGACAAATTTGTGTTTCCCTGGGGAAAAGGGACTTGTGGAAAACCTTGTTCACACACCAAAACTGGGCTTAGCCTCCCTGTTTGTAAATGACTTGCTAAGGAGCTGTCCTCCAGGGAGAAACTTGCTTTTTCTTCCTTTTTTTTTCCTTTTTTTTTTTTCTTTTTTTTTTTTTCTTTCCCCATGAAGGAAAAAAAAAAAACATCAAGATAAATTCCTGGCTATCAAATCAAAAGATCTCGGTAACCTCTTCGGCTATTAAAGTCAAATAACGATCATAATGAGCACTGGCAGTTTCACTCATGTCAGAAGATAAAATAAGAAAAGCCAGGCCAATTTCTTTTGCTTGCAGCAGATAAGAGCCTGACCCAGATTGGCAGAGCTCAGCTGCCTCCACAGCTTTGATTTTTCTTGAGGGAAGCTCAGTTCTGGCTGGGGGACCCCAAACCTGGTGGAGGCCCAGGTGTGATGGGGAGCACCAGCTTTGCTCTCCCACTTTTTTCTTCTCCTGAACACAAAATCAGCTTAAAGACTAAAGAAAAGGGAAAAAAAATAAAGCCCTGCTCAAGCTGTGAGCGCTGATCCTTGGGAATTGCAGCCTGAGGTGGAGAAAAACAGCAATTAATGCTTTGGAGAGGATGAGGTTTGTGCTGTCCCTCCGATGCCTTTACGCTCATTATATTTAAAAGTAGTTTTTGCCAAGCCTGACACTTTAGTATCATAAAAAGTTCCTTCTGTCACTTTTTCCCCCTTTCTTTTTGGCATCCCTGTGAGAGAGCAGGAGAGATGAGAATGGGCTAAAACAAAGTGATCTGATTGAGAAATGAATAAAGATTAATGATTTTTGCTACCATCAATGATTCTATGGTAATTGCTTTAATAATATAAAATTATTTCTGCTCAAACTATGACTAATGATACCAATGGAGCATTTGAATCATGGGCCTTGTGTTTTTGGTAAGTTCACTGATTAAATAACTAATATAATAGTTTACTCTTAATTTTTCTATGGGCAGCAATCACCCACTAAATTAATTGGGGCACCAGGGTTGAGCGAACCTATTGTTTTGTGTATCAAAACTCTCCCTCATCTCTTGATCCTCACCAACACAATTTAAAGGAGCAAACAACTTCTTTTTCCACGTTTTTTCTATATTTTCCACACCAGAAAAATGCTCATTAATATATATTTCAGGTAAGTGGAAAGTGAAATGGGGACACTCATTTTAGGGTAGAGATGGAGAAAGAGTGAGCAGGGTGCTGTCCCAAAGACAAGGGGAGAAGAAGAAAAAAAGGATTTTTCACCCCCATTTTGGGGCAAAACCATCCTATTTTGTAAATGTTTCATGTTCTCATTAGACCATCCTGGACAAGGGGTCCTAATTTACACCCAAAATCTCCACACCTGGGAACTCTTCTTGCCTTTTGGCACCAGAGCTAAATCAGCCGAGGCCTCCCCGCCTCTGCGGGGTGTTAATGAAGCGTTTAATCATTTACTGTTTCTCTTGCTCTGGCTCTTTTTATTTCGCGTTTGCAGAATCAGAGAAACACTGGAGCGTGGCAAAAGGCAGCTATTGAACGTCTGTGTCTGTTATTTGCCCCCATGATGGGGAATTAATTGCCTTTTGATTAATGAGCCCTTCAGAGCTGGGTCTGAGCTGGACTGAGGGGAAGGAGGAGAGAGAAAGGAAGAAAATCAGCTGCTCTCCTCCAGCCTTGGTGTTTTCTGGGCTGCCAAGAAGGGGTTAAAGAGCCAAAAGCTGGATGGGGAGGGATGGTGGGGAAGGGCAGAGGGAGAAATCTTAGTCCTGGCAATGTGTCAGAGGAGAGAGAGAGAGAGAAATTGAAGCAGCAGTTTTAAATTCTGTGAGTGCTTTCACGCCCTTGAATGGAGAAGGGGAAAATTATTTAATTAAAACATATATTTACTTTTAATGCAACCATCAATATTTCCATCCGTGCTGATGTGGAAGAGGGGCTGTGTGTTTGCATGTTTAAACACTTGGAGCTCTGCCTCTCTCTGCTCCTCGCTCCAAGCAGCAGCCAGAGAGTGAGCACAGCCAGAACCTGAGCACAGCCAGAACCTGAGCACAGCAGAACCTGTGCCAGCAGAACCTCTGGTCACACTCAGATCCTGTGCACACTCAGATCCTGTGCACATCAGCCAGAACCTGTGCACACCCAGATCCTGAGCAACACCCAGATCCTGAGCACACTCAGAACCTGTGCACACCCAGAACCTGTGCACCCAGAACCTGAGCACAGCCAGAACGTGAGCACGCTCAGATCCTGTGCACACCCAGAACCTGAGCACAGTCAGAACCTGTGCAATATCAAACCTGTGCACACTCAGAACCTGTGCACAGCCAGAACCTGAGCACAGTCAGAACCTGTGCATAGTCAGAACCTGTGCACACTCAGAACCTGTGCACAGCCAGAACCTGAGCACACCCAGATCCTGTGCACACTCAGAACCTGTGCACCTCAGAACCTGTGCACACCAGAACCTGAGTACACCCAGAACCTGTGCACAGCTAGAACCTGTGCACAGCCAGAACCTGAGACGACCCAGCATCCTGTGCACACTCAGAACCTGTGCACACCCCAGATCCTGAGCACACTGAGATCCTGAGCACAGCTAGAACCTGAGCACAGCAGAACCTGTGCACACCCAGATCCTGTGCACACCCAGAACCTGAGCACCAGCCAGAACTGAGCACACCCAGATCCTGTGCACACTCAGAACCTGTGCACACCAGATCCTGAGCACACTGAGATCCTGAGCACACCCAGATCCTGAGCACAGCTAGAACCTGAGCCACAGAGAACCTGTGCACACCCAGATCCTGTGCACACCCAGAACCTGAGCACAGCCGAACCTGTGCACACCCAGAACTGAGCACACCCAGAATCTGAGCACACCCAGATCCTGAGCACACCCAGATCCTGAGCACACCTAGATCCTGAGCACACTCAGAACCTGTGCACACTCACCTGGATCCCTGAGCACACCCAGCTCCTGAGCACAGACAGATTCTGTTCACACTCACTTGGATCCCTGAGCACGCTCAAAATCCTGAGCACACCCAGATCCTGTGCACCCTCAAATCCTGCTCACACTCAGATCCTGAGCACACCCACCCCATCTCCTGAGCATATTCAGATCCCTGCTCACACTCCTCAGATCTCTGCTCACACTCAGACCCCCAAGCACACCTCACCAGCTCCCCTGATTTCCCAGCTTTGGCCCTGGGCCCTTTTTGGCAATTCCCATTAACAGCCTCCCACCCTCTGGATTCAGGTCCCCTGTGGGTGTTCTGCTGTCATGATCTTGCTGGGTTTCTTTGGGAGGCACCAATAAACCCTCTGGGGTCCCAGTGCACCCCAAAATCCATCCCTGCTGTGCTGCTGGGCTGGTTGGGTGCCTGGGTGCTGCTGAGTGAGGTGCTCCAGGTGCCAGGCTGGACCAGCAGGAGCATCCCCTAAACACAAGAGCTGGGAGCTGCCCCTGCTGCTGTTCCCTAAATAATTTAGACAGTGGAAAATGGCAGGATTCAGGGATTCCGCCAACAACCCACCAAGAGTTGTACAGTAAAGCTCCTTCAGATCTGTATTCCTTCCCAGTGTCCAAACACTTCCTAGTTCCCCATTTGCCTGTCTTGTTCCTGCCCTACAGGATGGATTTAAAGGATTTCTCCACAATAGCCTTTAAATCTCCTGGCTGGGTGCTGCTGAGTGGTGGCACACTCTGATGAGGCTCTGCTGGCCCGGCCTCCCCCCGGGGCTGACCACACAAGGACAGAGGCTTTGTGTGAAATACTGCTCCAGAAAGGGGAAACAGAAAGTTTGGCTTGTAGAGGAAACAAATTGCCTTTGTCAGTGTGACCTTGAAGCTCAGCCACCAGCCCAGTAGGAAGGCAGCTCCAGCTCGGATGCCATCCCTCTTCCCCTCTCCAAAGGAGCTCCTGTCTCCCAAGACTGGCAGCATCATTCCTTATTTCCAAGGCCTGCAGTGTGTTGCTCTTATTTCGTTGTTCATTTGCTGGTTTTCAGCATTTGCAAGGCCACGAGGAGCAAATCCTCCTTCCCTCAGCATCGCTCTGATGATTCCCAGCCCCATCCTCGCCTTCCCACGGCTCCCAGGGATGTGGATCTGGGTGGGAATCACAGCTGGTGATGCCAGGAGGTTCCCAGCTCCAGTCCAGAAGCTCTGCCTCTCCTTGTGGATGCAGCTCACAGCTCCCTTTCCGCTCTCATGTTTCAAGTGGAAAATTTGGTGAAAACAAAAAATTAGCAGGACATTCTTCACGGAGCAGCAACAAGCAGCACAATCTATTAACAACAGCCGTTTTTTTTTGGGGTTTGTGCTCAGGAAACGTTTCCAGCAGAGCTGCTGAGGGATGGAGCAGTCACCAGGAGCTGAGAGCCCGTGGATCTCCCTTCTCCTGGCAGCTCCCTGGTCTCAGCCCACCAGACTGGTCCCATCACTCGTCTCCCTGAAGGAAAAGGTCGCTCCGGAGCCTCCAGTGAGACGCAAACGCAATTTGCTGATTTTTCTGAAAATGCTGTTGAAATTATATTAATCCCTGGCTCCACAGGAAAGATCAAAAGAGCCAGGGAGGCAGTGTTGGATATGGAATGGAAATCGTGCTCTGCAGAGAGAAGAAAGGGAATTGGAAACTTCCTGGTGGAAGCAGCAGCTGGGTATTCAAATCAACCCCAGTGGCGGCCAAAGTTGCCTTTGCTGGACCCAACCCATTGAGCAGAAATGAGGACAGAGAGCCCCAGAGGGTTCCAGGGTATTTCATTCCCTGTGCAGAGCAGGCTTTTCCTGAGCTGTTTTGGAGGCAACACTGCAGTCAACCCTTTGCCTTTTATTGCCACAGTCTGTTCCACTTCCCATCAAATCCAGCCCTGGATCTTTTTCCCAGCCCGTTGTGGCCCATCTGGTGTTTGTGTCGAGCTGTGCTCTGGCCCTGCCTGAATTTCAGCAGCTTTGTAGGATATCTCAGGCCCTTTCTCCTGTTTTCCATCCCTGGCTCTCAGCTCTGATTTTGGTTTTGTGTCCTCCCAAGTGCCGCTGGCCTTTCCTGGGGTGAGCCCTCTGCAGATCTAATAAACGTCTCCTCTCTTCCATCACTGGGGAGGTTAATTGGAATATTGAATCATAGCAGATGAAGAGAGACTCCTGTTAGACACATCCCTCCTTTCTGACAGGGAGCCATTGATAATCCCTCTCTAGGTACAGCCAAATTGCCAGATAAAGCTGTTTCCCAGCGTGCTGAGGAGAATGTCACGGGGGGACAGCTTGGAGAGCCTCCCTGAAGTAAAGACAGATGACATCTCCTGCATCCTCCCCCAGCACTGTCCCTGCCACCCTGTCACTGGAGGAAATTAGATTGGTTTGACCCAATTTGGGCTTTACAAATTCATGTTGGCTGTGCCTGATTTTCCTCTGTTCTTCCAGGTGCTCACCTTGTTTGAGGCAAACTCCTCCTCCTCCTCCCACCCCTCTCCCAAAGGCAGGTGTTGCCTCTGTCCTTTTTCCACATTTTTGCACTGTCATCTTTTCAAATATTGCTGTGTTGGCTCCAAAATTGTTCTCAGTGGCTCTCCACGTGCCTGGGGATGGAGCTGGAAAATGCCTGAGTGTGCTCCAAACTCCTCAGGCCCTTCCCAGCCTGCTCCTCCTCAGGGTTAATTGTGTCAGACACCAACTCACAGCTGATCTGTTTAGTAAAGACTAAACTGAAAGAGGCTTTAGCCATCTCAGCATCATCTGGCACAGCCTTCCCTCTTCAGCCACTCTGACATTTCCAAACGGGATTTTGAGTATTTTTTTTCTAAATTCAAACTGGCTTTTTCAGCTGTTTTAAAATGTAAATCAACTTCTCCTTAAAAAAAAAAAAAATTGAAGTGTTTTAATAGCCTGACTGCAATTGTTGGAATAAAATGCTTTGAAAGAGCAAAATGTTTCTTGCTACTTGTGATCAGTTTTCTTTGGAATGATTATTAATGGTGGGGCCAAAAATTGAGGGGTTTTGAAGGGAAAAAGACTCAAACTCCCCCCCGGATTTTTGTCATGTTGTTTCTCAGTACTTGGGAGCATCACACTCACCCTGCCAGGTGTTGGCTCAACCAGAGCTGCAGTTATTTCCCTGCAAGATTTCCCTGGGCCAGGAAACTCTGGATTCTCAGATGCAACTCCATCTGCATCGACAGCAACCCGTGCCTCCAGCCTGAATCCACACAGGCAGAATTGGACGGGTATTGAGCAGAAATGTGTCTTGTCCCACGCACAGCAGCTGGAAGCTGGCTTTAAATGCAAATGGGATGGGGAAGACTATGGAAATTCAATAGAGAAAGCTCTTTGGGGTTCTTTGCATCCAGCACAGATCGTTAGGAAGAGCTCTGGCTGCCCAGAGACCTCTGGAAGGAAACAGAAATATGAAATCAGACCTTTCCGCCTCGCTGCAGTCGAAGTCAGACGCATTGTGTGCGTGGCTGTGTGAACTCACCTGTTTCAGCTCTTGTCCCCTCATCCCACCAGATCATCCCAGGAAACCTCTGCTCCAGTTCAAACCTTCTCCTGCCTTCCAGTGGGAATTGATTTGTGGCCCAGCTCCTCTGATGCAAACGTTGTCCTTTAAGTGAAGTAGCTCTGCCTGGCCCGTGCCTGGGTGATGGATGGAGCAGGAGCCTGTTTGCATTTCAGCTGTCTCCCACAACAGCTGCTGCTTCAGCAGGGAGAGGGATGGTGGTTATCTGGGTAAACAGCTTTCCCTAAAAAGGGATTATTTCCAAAAACACCCATCAGCTTTCTAAAATCGACACCCAAGCGCTTCTAGTGGATTGGAGATAATCAGTGGAGAATGAAGTCAGGGGGTTCATGCAAACAAAATGGTAACTTTTCATCCAGAAGTTAAAGTTTCCATTTTTTCCCTTTGGTTTTGGCTGACCAGCCATTTGAAATAGAAGAAGAAGGAATTGTTTCAGGGGATAAATCTCCCAGCAGTGCAGCCTGGCTGGGATAGGAAACTGAGGTTCAGGGGCCCAGGGTGAATTCCTGCATCCCCCAGTGGTGATCAATGGATGGCTTTGAGCCAGTCCTTCGCTCCCTGTCTGTAAAGCAGGAAAAGGGAATCCACCCCATGCAGGGGAAAGGTGTCAGAAATACCTGTGGGGTTGTCTGAGCAGCTCTCAGGGAGACATGAGAGGTGAGAATGAGGATTTTGTGCCAAAGAGGTGAGGGATGAAGGTGGAGCAGGGTGAAGGTAGAGCAGGATGAAGGTAGAGCAGGAGGAGGATGGAGCAGGGTGAAGATGGAGGAGGAGGAGGATGGAGCAGGGTGAAGATGGAGGAGGAGGAGGATGGAGCAGGGTGAAGATGGAGCAGGAGGAGGATGGAGCAGGGTGAAGATGGAGCAGGAGGAGGATGGAGGAGGAGGAGGATGGAGGAGGAGGAGGATGGAGCAGGATGAGGATGGAGCAGGATGAGGATGGAGCAGGGTGAAGATGGAGGAGGAGGAGGATGGAGCAGGGTGAAGATGGAGCAGAAAAGCCCCAGCACTGCTCAGGGCAGGGGATGGGAAGTGCAGGGAATAGACCTGGATGCTCTGGCCCAGAGCTGGTTTTGCTGGACTCCCATTTCACTGGGTTGGTTGTGGGGCCAGGTGAACGTGGAGCTCTGCATGTTCAGGACCCTTTGGCTGTCACTGTCCCCACAGCCAGGTCCCAGCACCGTTCCAGGGGTGCCCAAACCCCACTGCCTGCCGTGCTGATGTGCCAGGGAGGGAAGAGCACGGGCAGGACGTGCTTGGCCTCCCCAACCACGGCACAGCCGCTTCCCGGAGCACCGAGAGTGCTGAGTGTGTTGCGGAAGGTCCTTAAATCACTAATTAAAGCTGTTACCCTCCGCATGACACTGGAGGCTCAGGGGATGGAAGAGATGGCTCAGCAGCTCGTTTTTCTGCCTTGCCCCTCTCCCTTGCCCGTTTTTCCAGCATCCCTGCTCCGTTATCCTCACACACAGATCCCGTGGTTTAGAATGCAGATCCCATCGATCGGGAGGGGCTGCAGGGATTGCGGGTCATTTGCATTCCCCCGTCCCTTCCCATTTCTCCTCCGGAGCCCCGGCTGGGTGAAGTTTGGAGCAGAGAAGGAGATCTGGTTGCTATGGCTACCAGCGCTGCCTTCCTCCCCAGGAGGAGGAGGAGGAGGAGGAGACCGCAGGAGTTCAGGGCAAAGGCATTCCCCACAAACTTCTTTGCCTCTGGAGCTCAGCCAGGGGCTCTGGGCACCCTTGGGAACCACCAGATGTTCCCTGTGGGCAAACAGGACCTGGGGATGGGCAGCAGCTCCATAAAAACCCCGTGAGTCCCATCTCGGACCAGGGAATTGGTGCAGAGGCCGCTTCTGTCCTCCTGGAAAGGACAGTGTGGGGACACTGGAGAGGACAGTGGGGGACACTGGAAAAGCAGTGTGGGGACACTGGAAAGGACAGTGTGGGGACACTGGAAAGGACAGTGTGGGGACACTGGAGAGGACAGTGTGGGGACACTGGAGAGCGCAGTGTGGGGGACAACTGGAAAGGACAGTGTGGGGACACTGGAGAGCACAGTCCTGGGGACGCTGGAAAGGACAGTGTGGGGACACGGAGAGACAGTGTGGGGACACTGGAGAGCACAGTGGTGGGGACACTGGAAGGACAGTGGGACACTGGAGAGCACAGTGTGGGGACACTGGAAAGGACAGTGTGGGGACATCTGGAAGAGGACAGTGGTGGGGAACTGGAGAGGACAGTGTTGGGGACACTGGAGAGGACAGGTGGGGACATGGAGAGACAGTGTGGGGACCTGGAGAGGCACAGCTGGGGAACTGGAAGCGACAGTGTGGGGACACTGGAGAAGACAGTGTGGGACACTGAGAGCACAGTTGGGGAACTGGAAGCACAGTGTGGGGACACCTTGGGAAAGGACAGTGTGGGGACCTGGGAGAGCGCAGTGTGGAACACTCGGAAAGGACAGCGTGGGGACATCTGGAGAGCACAGTGTGGGACATATTGTGAAAGGACGTTGGGGATCACTGGAAAGGACAGTGTGGGATCACTGAGAGGACAGTGTGGGGAACACTGGAAAGGAAGTGTGGGACACTGGGGAGGACAGTCTTGGGGACACTGGAAAGGACAGCGTGGGGAACACTGGAGAGACAGTGTGGGGAAACTGGAAGGAAGTGTGGGGAACACTGGAAAGGACAGCGTGGGGACCTGAGAGGACGGTGTGGGACCTTGTGGAAGGACACAGGGGACAGTTTGGATCCCCTCCTTCCCCGAGGCTGGTGGGTACGTGGCTCTCTGGACCGATGGATTCTCAGGGCRGTTGTGCAACCTCCCAAAGGGCTTTAAACACCCAAATATTGGGGAATCGTCTTTTCCTTTTTACATTTTTTGCTGCTGCATCCCCCAAATCAGTACAAAGGACTGCAGTGWCCCCAAACCCTGGGGTTCCATCGCCCTTGATGAGGGAACAGACAGAGGAGGTCTCACACAACAYGGATCCCTTTGTTCCCACGTTGCTCGGGATTGTCTGTAATTATTTCCAGGGATGCACGCCACGGCAATTGTTGATTATTTGAGGCTCCTGTGGGAATGCTTCCCTGAGAAAGAAAAGCAAAGAGCCTGCACATAGCCTGGATGAGAAATTCAGATCTGGAACGGGCTCAAGAARGGAATAAATAGGTGAATAAATTAAATAAATAAAAGGTGGGGGGGAAGGAGCGAGATGGCCTTGCCGTGTCAAGATAACTGTACCTTGTCCCTCTGCTCTGCAAACTCTGCTGAGCAGATTTATTAGTTTTAATTAACAAGAGGGGGAGAAAAAAAATGGAGCTGGGAATACATCCAAATTTCAACTCACAAAATCACTGCTCCCTCCTCAAGATTGAGAGAGAAAGAGGGTGAATGACCAGAATAATAATCAGGAAAGAGATCTGGGTGCCAAGGAAGCCACTTCTCTGCCCAGGCTTTGCGCTGGCTCCTGGGGTGAGCAGGAACTTTTTTTTCAGAGCAGAATGGGAAGTCCTGGCAGGGTCAGAGTTCAGGGCTGGGCCTGTGTAAAATTCAGAGTGGGGCAGATAAAAGTTCTTATCCAAACTTCTTCTTTGGTAGAAWACTGGGGCTGGGTTTAAGGTTGTGTCTGTAAGAACTGCTTTTCACAGAAAATGTGATTTTTTTAATAAGTCCTCATCCCCAGAGATAAGTGGCTTGGGGACAGCCAGCTGCTGATGTGCCCTCAGTGGCCACAGGGACATGTCCCCACACTTCCCTGGGCACTGGGGAATAGAATTTTTGTGCCCAAATAATATCAACCTTCTCCCCATGGGGTCCACTTTGGGATGCTGGAAGGGAAATGTTTAACTTAAGGTATTTGCTTATTCCCAGTAGCAGAAGAGAGCTAAAAAAAATAATAAAAACTCAATTTCCAGTCCACAAAACACTGACAATCCAAACCATCTAAAAGAAAAACAGTGCTGCCTTTTATTTATTAGTGGTTTTTTTCCTGTTGGCATCCAGTCGACATTTGCTGCCAAGGATTTATGAGGATGAAATGCATTTCTTTTCCCTGTCAAAACGGCCTGGGAGGGAGGCCTGGTCTGGGAGCATCTCCCTCCTGCAGAGTCCTCACCCCAGGACCAGCAGGAGTGCAGCCTCGTTAGTCCAGCTAATTAGCCTTGATTAATAACCAAGAGCTGAGGTGTTTCTGGGCTTCTCCTGCAGCCAGAGCTGTCCTGTGGCACRGGAGGTGCTGGCTCAGGGAATTTGCCTCTGGTTTGATGTAGAAATTCCCTTTATGGCTCTGCATCATCAGCASAGAGGTCAAATATCATCATGAGGCCCCAGGAAGGCCCTGAGTTCTTCAGGACAGAGAAGGAAAATGGGCTTTGCCTTCCCTCCCATGTTCCCTTTCAAGTTTTCCTTTGGCCCATTACAAATTGTTTGGGAAGAGCTGGGAATGATCTGACTGCCAKCACCACCAGGATCCAGAGGAACTTGGAACCCTTGGTCCCATCCCTGCCATTTCCAGAAGTCCCACGAGGAAACACAGCCTCTCTCTCCATGAAACAGCAGCTCTAGTATTTTGTTTTTGGCTTTCACAACTTCAACAAGTCCCTCAGGAGAAGCACCAGTGAGTKTTATTAAAAATAAAAAATCCCCGTGGAGAGGACGAACACTTTGTCTTCCAGATTTACCAGGAACTGCTGGAGACACTGGAGAGAGTTCAGAAAATRCTCTTGGGGAACAGCAGGACATAAATAAAGAGAAATAATAACAGCTGGACCCAGCACAGGGATAGGGGTAGAAGGCCCTGAGGCCACAGTTGGGTTTGTGGCCAAAACACTGGGAACAAAAATTCTCAAGGAAAACAYTGACTTAGAGTCCCACAGGAAAATAATCCACCTGAAAACCCACCAGAGAGCTGTGTCCTGGCCCTGGGATGAAGATCAATCCCCTGCCTCATCCTTATGTTGTGGAGTTTTTGGGGCTGGCCTGGCAGAGGACTGGGGTGACCCCATGGATGTGGCAAGGAGGGCACTTTGGATGAGGCAGGAGAAAAGGGTCACTGTGCTCCAGCTCCATGGYTGATTTGCAGGCAGAAAGGTGCAAACTCCAATCTCCTGCCAGATGGGAAATTTTAAGAAGTTTTGCACATTTTAAATTAATTTGTATCCAATACAAGCCAGACCTCTGCTACCTTCCACCTCTTCTGCTGTTAGAAATCCAAATATCACTGATTCTGCGCTGTGATTTTTCAGAACCCAATTACCTGCAGGATCTCAACCCATCTGTGCTTGAGATGCGCCCAGGTACGGCCAGGTTTGCTGGTGGAAAGGTGACAAAAAGGCACGGAGAAGGTGTGATTTTTACAGCCTCAATTCCCCAGGGAAGCAATCCAACAAGAGAGGTCAGATCCTGGGTCCCATGGCATATGTTCAGATTACTTCATCAGCGCTCTGGTTGAAACATTTCCATGGCTGCTGCTGGCAGAAAATTGGTCTTAAAAAAAAAAAAAATATCCAAATTATGTTGGTTTTTTCCCCACTTGAGAAATGTTGACATTGTGTCAAAAAAAAAAATTAAAAAATAAAAAAAAAGCCAAGCAAAAATTCAGGCCAAACCCAAATGTTGAACAAATAGAGACATTTTCACTTTGGAAGCAAAAATCAAAACAGATCTGGTGAAAACAGAAATAATTTCATCCAAACAGCACCACTTACAACCTGGTCTCCCATCGATTGCTAATTCCACGCCAGGCCACTGGCTTGGAACCACGAGGAGCTCTGGAGCAAAACTCAAAGGAGCAGCTAAACCTGGCTTTGGGCTCCTTCCATGTGTCGCACCAGGGTTTACTCCACCCTAATTTGATTATTGGCTGCTTTAGAGAGAAATAATAATACTAAAATAATAATAAATAAAGAGAGAGTCAAAGATGTGCCACACTGAGCTTGATGTTGGTGTTGCTCCTCTCTGGAGGTCACAGTGATCCCAGAGGTGCTCGGTGACATGAGTGTCACTGTGGCTGTCACAGCAGGAGCAAAATTCCCAGATTTTGGCTCATCCCAAGCTGGCAAGCTCAGCTCCATGAGGTTCTTTCCCTCTTTTTTTGGTGCATTTTCCAAGCAGGGTTTTGGGAGGATGGAAATCCCAAGGTCTGCCCGGCTCCAGAGCCTTGGAGCCAGGCGGGAAGAGAGCTGGAATTTGCACATAAACATCCTGGCACGAAGCCACCTCCACAAGGGAAAAAAAAAATCCAAACAGAAAGAACATGAAAAATTAATAAGGGTTTTAGACTATTACATTTTCCAGGACTTGCTGGATTGTGGTTCTCAATTCTCAATCAATCACATTTCAATTGGGCTGATTAATTTTCCAAAATGCTTCGTTGGACGCCACTGACATGCTCAAGTTCCTGGGGAGATGAGCCAAGGCCAGGATTGGAATTGGGGGACTCATGAGGGGGGACGCAGGGATGGAATTGGGGGATTCATGAGGGGGACCCAGGGATGGAATTGGGGGATTCATGAGGGGGACCCAGGGAGGGAATTGGGGAATTCATGAGGGAGGACCCAGTGATGGAACTGGGGGATTCATGAGGGGGTTCTGGGGTAGGAATTGGGGAATTCATGAGGGGGTTCCAAGACGGGAATTGGGGGATTTATGAGGGAGTGCCAGGGCTGGAATTGGGGTAGTCCTGAGCGGCATCCTGGGGTGGAAATTGAAAAGGGTCCAAGGGTTGGAAGGGGAACTCATGAGGGGGATCCAAGGTCTGGAACTTGGGACTCATGATGGGGGTCCTGGGCTGAGAACTGGGGGTTTATGAAGGGTGTCCCAGGGCTGGAGTTGGGGGATTCCTGAGGGGGATCCCAGGACTAGAATTATGAGAGCCTCAGGGCTGGAACTGGGGGACTCATGAGGGGTGTCCAGAAGTTGAACTGGAGGACTTATGAAGGGAGTCCCAGGGCTGGAATTGGGGGATTCATGAGGGGGATCCAAGGGCTGGAATTGAGGAGGGTCACAGTGCTGGAATTGGGGGACTCATGAGGGGAATCCTGGGGCAGGAATTGAGGGACTCATGAGGGGGGTCCAAGGCTGGAATTGAGGGACTCATGAGGGGGTTTCAGGGCTGGAATTCGGGCACTCATGAGAGGGGTCCTGGGACAGGAACAGGGGACTCATGAGGGGGTTCCAGAGCTGGAACTTGGGGACTCATGAGGGGGATCCTGGGGTAGGAATTGAGGGACCCATTAGGGGGTTCCAGGACTGGAATTGAGAAGAGTCCCAGGACTGGAATTGAGATAGTCATGAGGGGAGTCCTGGGAAAGGAACTGGGGGGACTCAAGAGGGGATTCCTGGGCTGAAACTGAGAAGTGTCCCAAGGCTGGAACTGGGAGACCCATGAGGGAGTTCCTGGGGCAGAAATTTGGGGGACCCATGAGGGGGTTCCAGGGCTGGAATTGAGAAGCGTCCCAGGGCTGGAATTGAGGGACTCAAGAGGGGGTTCCAGGGCTAGAATTGAGGGACTCATGAGGGGAGTCCTGGGGCAGGAATTGAGGGATTCAAGAGGGGGTCCTGGGACAGGAACTGGGGGACTCATGAGGGGGTTCCAGAGCAGGAAATGAGAAGTGTCCCAGGGCTGGAASTGGGGGGGCTCACAAGGAGGGGCCCAGCTCCCGAGGCTGGCCAGGTTTGGCCAGGTTTGGAGCAGGATGAGGATGCAGGATCCATCCCGAGGAGCATCAGCGCTGCCAGGGCGGGCTGAGCTCCTCCCGTGCCTTCCATCTCCTCCATGCCATCCTCTCCTCCTTCTCCTTGGCCTGATTGCCCCGGCCTGGCCGCTGGCCCGGGGTTAAGGAGAGCACTTTATTGTGCCTAACGAGGCGCTTTGCCCAGCCGGCCAGAGCAGCCAGCTCAGCCCTGGATTGTCTTTCCCTTTTTATTGCCCAGCGGGAGGAGCACGGGGAAGGTCTTTATGTGATTGTAGAGAAAGACAAAATGCCTTAATAGCAGCCGGCGCTGCCTCTCTGGGACCCAGGGGACACTGCAGCAGCCCGTAATAATCATCGTAAATAAAAGGGGATGGCTCTGGTGTGCGGCATGGGCCGTTAAAACAAGCCCCAGGGTGGAAGGGATGTCTTAAAAACAAGCTGGAGAGGATGTTTCTCTCCTCATTGCCCCTCTAATTCTCCTTCCCTGCATGGCAGAGCAGGGGAAGGCTGGCACAGCTCAGCTCTCTCCCAGCCTTGATTARCCTAAACAGCAYTTATAGATTATAATCTAGAATTATATATTATTATATAGATTAATTTTTATTGTTTTATATTATTATATTGCATATTACTATATAATATATTATTATGTAGTATTATTTTTTTAATATATTTTCTGTGCTTCTCTGCTCCTGTGGCCTTAGAGAGAGTTCTCCCGGACCCTTAGGCTCAGACCTGACTTTCTGACCTACAAAAACTGAGTCAAGGCTGTGTTTAATCTTCCCAGCCCTCACACACTGAACACAAGTCAAATTTCTCCCTCCTATCCCTTTACCACAACTCTTTTTCCAGCTTGGTTTTCCCCAGTGCATTTTGAGTGTCCAGGGGCTCTGGAGGTCTCCCTGCRTTGGGTGGGAGGAGAAATCCAGAATTCCACCTGGAGATGCAGAGCAAAAGGTAAAAATTGACTTTCACAAGAGAGAAAAGGAGAGGTAAATGGGGAGGAACATGGATTTTACTGACAGGAGATGCAGCCACATCTCTCCTAGGCTCCCTGCATGGAATAYTGAACTCAAACCCAAGATTTTACCAAGCTTTAGTAGCCCTGGGAGTAATCCTGGATGTGGCATCAGAGCAGAKCTCCTTGGGGCAGCCCCAAGGGACAGAATAAACTTCCAGGACAGAGARGATGGCTGTGACAACTTTTCAGGGAGCCTGGGATGGGCTGAAACCTCCTTCTTTAATGGCTTGGAGCATGTTGGGGACACAGGAGGTCTCAGGAGGGAAGGGACCTTAAAAGACTTCAGCAAAGAGGATGCATGAACTCCTTTTCCTTTTCTATAATACATGCTAGCCTCTCTCAGGGTGTTTTTCATGGCTTTGCAAGCAACAGATTGGCAGCTAAAACTGTTTCTCTCTCTCTCTTTGCTTTAGTTTCTTTCCCCTTCTGCAAATGTTTGGCAGAAAGGAGARCCTGCAATAAAAAAGAGGAAAAAAAAGACGAAAAAAAGGGAGTTGATTAAAAGCCCTGAGCTCTAGCTGCAAAAATGTTTTGAAGCAACTGTAACTACCTTTATTTTCTACATAATTCTCGCATTGTGTTGCATTCACACCCTTCACAGTTCCATCTGTAATTCCAGTGTGGAGCTGCTGGTGCTCAGAGGGAAGGGTTTTTCTTTCCACATGCAGGGAACCACTGCCCCACAGCCTCCCCCAGCCCTGCAGGCTGTTCCTGGGGCAGGAGATCTCCCAGGAATGGCTGGRAAGAGCTCATGGAGGGGGCTGAGACCCTGGCAGGGGCTTCAGGGAGAGGTGACAGCCCCAGGAGGTGGGGAGCAGGTCATCCAAAATACATTCTGGGTATGGAAACATCCTACAAGCCCAGCAAGGGCAGAAATGCCCAGGGCACTGCCCAGGATCCCGGGATCACAGGCRAGGAGCTGCTCCTGGGTTTTGGCATCTTTTCCCTTTTCATTTTCCCCTCCATCCCTGCATGAACAGCACACAGCAGCTGCTGCTCCTGCTGAGCCACACCTGAGGGAGCAGGTGGCATCCTCAACTCTACTGTTCCTGGCTGGATTCTCCCTGTCACCAATTATTCCAGGGCAGCCGCAGGCACAGGGGAGAGGAGGTTGAATCCCACCCAGTTTAGGAACAAAGTGTACCAGCACCTTTCAGAGCCCTGGCTGCTCCCTGTGCCCCTGCCCATGGGTAATTTGGTGACACAGGACAGGCACCAGCTGGGAAACAGGATGGGATTGACCCCAGGAATTTCTGGCACTGAGCAGGACAAGCAGCTCCAGGTGACACCTGGAGTTGCTGTGGGTGTGTGGGGCCAAGACTGGCACACAGGTTTGGCTTCCATCTCCTGCAGCATCTGCCTGCTTCCAGGGGTAAACCTGACAGGAATTCCCAGTCCTGGGGCAGGACAAAAGGCTCCTTGCACTGATGCCATTTCTGGGAGGACAAAATCTCCTTGCATGATCCATTCTTGGGGCAGGACAAAAAGCTCCTTGCACTGATCCATTCCCAGTCCTGGGGCAGGACAAAAGCTCCTTTGCACTGATCCATTCCAGTCCTGGGCAGGACAAAAGGCTCCTTGCACTGATCCATTTCCCAGTCTGGGCAGGACAAAAGCTCCTTGCATGATCCATTTCTTGAGGCAGGGCAAAATCTCCTTGCACTGATCCAGTCCTGGCAGGACAAAAGGCTCCTTGCCCTGATCCACACAGGATGGGGCAATTCTACATGGACCCCTGAAATTCCAGCTCTGGTTCAAAGCAGGTGTTGTTCCAAAGCCCCAAATTCCCTGCAACCCAAATCTGTGTGGCCAGAGCCAGCCCTGCCTTCACATCCAAACTGCCTCTGGCTTTCCTCCTCTTGGAGATGAAATCTTTTTGGGATGCAGCAAGTCATGGGGAAAGGGAGGAAAGTCCAGGAACCTCCTGCTCTGCTCCACCTGATGGAAACCAAGCCTGGATTGCCAGGAGCAATCCTTTGTGGGATATTTATGGAAATTTCACACCAGCRGAGCAGCCAGGTGCCAGGAGCAATTTGGTGCCTCAGCAATGGCATCCAGAGCCAGAACCTCATTTCCAAGATGCCCTGGTAAAGCAGTGGCACTGTCACAGCCAAGGAGAGCTGTGCCCTGCTGTGTGCCACGTGTTGTGCCAGCAGAGCCACTGCAGCCTGGCCAGGGAATGCTGGGCTGCTCCATGCCCAGATTCCAGCACACTCCCCATGCCATGTGGCTCCTCAGTGCCCTGCCACCCCAGCCACCACATCTGCCACCTCTTCCCATGGCAGGGAGGATTTTATCTGGGAGCTCTGCACTGGCTGGGGGAGCTGCTTTGCTCCTTGGAAATTCACTCCATGTCCTGCAGGGAAATGGAACCATTTTAACACCATGTGCTCTGCCTTGGTTCCAGAGATGGGCCCTGGCTGGGCCATGGGAAAAGCATTCCCAGAGATGGGGAATTGTGGGAATCAGGAAAATAGAAACTTCCACGAACACTAAAAGTTTGATCTGCAAYSTTAGAAAGAACTTAGATTGACGTAAAAATAAAATAGACAAAAATTAATTTAAAAAAATCATAAACTTCTGTTTCTACAGTTGTAAATAAAAATATACCTTAAGTWAGAAATKATATTGAGTAAAACAGTGAAAAGTCTATAATATAATAATGTAACTGTATAAAGTAAGCTGAAAGTTTAAAAATTATAATGGAAGCATATATGTACATGTAAAACAAAAACCCAYTAAGCAAAAATACCCACAATACAACAAAATTAGGTAAAAGTGATAAGTTAAAAAAAAMCAAAATAAACCTTATAKCATCTGTACRCATTAAAGCAGCACAGAATCTGAAAAATAKAAAAGCTAAAACCTGATATATAAAAAAATATAMAAGCAGGCATCACCTGCTCCTCTGCAGGCTGAGTTATCCCAAATAAACACAGCCAAGGTGCTGTGCTGTAGGAAAGGGCCCTGCCCTGGCAATCCCTTAGGGAAAACAGAGGGAAAATGAACACTTGGACTCTGAACTCAGCTCTGTGGCCTCAGCTTTTCAGGAACTGCTCCTGGAAATACACTCAGGCAAACCTGGCAGTGTCAGGGATGGAGCAGGCTCAGGATAAGCCCTGTGTGCTGCTGCTCCCACCCCAGGGACACCACACAGCTCCAAGGGGAGCTGGGAGCTCTTGGAATGGTGCTGCASACACAGAGGCTCGAGGCAGAGGGTTGAGACACTCAAATGAATTTTTTTTTTAATCAAATCCAATGGTTCCTGCTGAGGGATCAGAGAGGTGGAYAAAGGACCTGTGGGTCAGGGCAGAGACATTCCCAGCCTGAGAATGGGATCCACACAGGGAAATGTGGTTCTCACTTCACTGCAGTGCTCCAGGATGCAGAAAATGCTGCTTCCATTYGTAGTTCTGAGCCAAATGTTTTGACTCAGGGAAGAGTTTTTGCAGCCTTMTTTTCCTCTTAATGCGTTTTGAATATTTTTTTTTTCCTTTATCCTTTCAATAGAAAGCGGAAAATTTTCGTAAAAGCCTTTCTTTGTTCAAATCTGCAATTTCCAATTCAAAAAAACCCAACTTGTTTATCCCCCTTTTTTTTCCTGGGGTGCAGCTGGAGTTTTCTAATGAGGAAAAGGCACTGATGCTCATCTCAGGAAAACTCTCTGGCATTTTCCAAGCCCAGACCCACATGCTGGATGAGCCACATTTTCCTACAGCTGCAGGTTAATGGGATTTTCCACACTCACTCCCACATCCAGAGGATTCCCTGAATCCCCCAGGAGAAATCCCAGCAGACCCCTCTGGGTCCCAGGTTAAGCTTGCTCTTAACCTCCCAACCCAAATATCTTCTCCTTTATCAGGTGTGACCCAAAATCCGTGGGATCAGTGGAAGAGGAGATTCATAGGATTGGGTTGGGGCTCAGCAGCCCCTGAAAAGGGCAGAGTCCAACCACAACCAACTCATGGAGAGCAAGGAGGCTCCAAATCSTAAAATAAATCCTATTAAAGCAAGGGGAAAAAAAGCTCAAATAGGATTTATTTTAGGATTTGCATCTGGAGATGCCTCCCCCTCCCCTCTGGTGGAGAGCCAGCACTGAGGAGAGGTTTTAATGCTGAAGTTCAGCTCTGTGCATCCTCAGGGCTGTTTTAGGAAGGGATCCTGGGCTGCTTTGGGGTGAGTTGGAGATGGGGCATTGCAGGGTCCCTCAGCAGCAGGAGCCTGCCCTATGGAATCAGCTCAGATGAGCTCATTCCCASAGCAGAAGGATTGGCAGGAACACTGAGAGGATGACTGGAAATTAAAAACAAACAGAGGAGAGCCAAGAATCATTTATTTGGAGAACATTTTGCAGGTTTTGTTTAGGGTCTGGTTTTAGCCTGGCACTTGTTGATTGTATTTGCACTGGAAATAAGATAAATGTGACACCTGCTCCAGTTAATCTTTCCCTCCCTTTTTCTCCCCCCACCAAAACTCCTTTATTTGAGGAATTCACCAGAAGAGATTGGGAAAATGAGGGAGATGTAGGATGATGTGCCTGATTAATGATTCTCTGAGGGGAAAAGAAATCATTTACCCACGATATGGAGCACTTTTGATTGAAAAGAACTTTGAATTCCGTGTTCAAGCCAGAAGCAAAAAGCAGGATAACAAACCCAGGAAAGCTCATGTCCCTTCTGTTTATCACCACTGGCCCAGGGGGCTTTGCACTGCTATTAAAACAAGATATAGGGTGAGTCAATAGGAGTGAAAATGAGTAAATATGCAAACAGGCTTCCAAATCCAACAGCAAACAGGGCTGGGATGGAGGGAGGATCCAAGGAGGAGGATTTATAGGGACACGAGGATTCCTTGCTCTCTGTTGTGTTATTCCTCTTTTTGGCATGTTTTGTGCAGGGAAATCCCATTCTCTGCTGCATGTGCWGAGGTGGGGATGCATTTCCAGCCAGGAAAGCTTTTCCCAAAGGTTTGGGAAGCAGGGCTTGGCTGTGGGGGTTCAGACCAGGAGAAGTTTTGCCCTGAGCAAAGATCCCAAGCCCTGCCAGTGCTGTGCCCSATCAGGGACAGCTCCAATGGATTTATTCCATTCCTCCCATCACTCCTTCTACAACAAAGGACCATTAAACCCATCAAGGGGATTATTTTCCCCCATCTTTCCACACGGATTTTTAATATCCAAGGAAACAAACCAGCGATTTGCCGTTTCCTCCCAATAATCCGTGAAGAATGAGCGAAGAAAATATTGTCCCAATCGTGTTAATTGGGCGCTAATGAGCCATTGCCCTGCTCCGTGAATTGTCTGCYGTGYCTCCCCACCCTCCTCCTCCTCCTGCTGACCCCCCTGATYCCAGGAGCAYCAAGGACTCGGGATGAACGTGAGGAAGGCAAAGCAGGAAAAGCAGAGAGGGAACGGCGTGCGCGSAATGAGCTGTTTGCTTTCCCCTGATTGTTGCTATTAATAAAACATTACATTAAATCAGGGCTGGAAGGATATAATTGGGATCATCCATCACATTTCCAGAGGAGAAGARCTCCCGTTCATCAGCTGAGCAGAGCAGCCACTGCCACCCTGGTGCTGAGCAGGGACAGGGGACAGCCTGCTGTCCCCTTCCGTCCCCTCCCCAGAATCAGCACCATTTTTGTCCCTTTTCTGCCTTTCTTTCCCATGGGCAAAGGCAGGAGTTGGGAAAAGAAAGGGAATATAGTTGGTGACCACATGGCGGGTCAGAAGTCTGCTGGGATTTGGGACTGAGGATTTGGAATTTTGGATTGAGATTTTTGGGATTTGGAATTTGGGACTGAAGATTTGGAATTTGGGATTGAGGATTGAGGATTGATGATTTGGGTGAGTGATTGGGATTGGGATTGAGATTGATGGATTGATGATTTGGGATTGAGGATTTGGAATTTGGGATTGGGACTGAAGATTTGGGATTTGGGATTGAGGTT
This sequence comes from Sporophila hypoxantha, assembly GCA_002167245.1. Lineage (NCBI taxonomy): Eukaryota > Metazoa > Chordata > Aves > Passeriformes > Thraupidae > Sporophila > Sporophila hypoxantha. Next base: position 432,933 of record NDFG01000290.1, read on the forward strand.
GAGGATTTGATGATTTGGGATTGAGGATTTGGGATTTGGGATTGAGGATGAGGATTGATGATTTGGGATTGAGGATTTTTGGAATTTGGGATTGGGATTGAGGATTGAGGATTGAATGATTTGGGATTGAGGATTGTGGATTTGGAATTTGGGATTTGGAACTTTATTTGGAATTTGGGATTGAGGATTTGATTGAATTTGGGATAACAATTTGGGATTTGGATTGAGGATTTGGAATTTGGATTTGGGATTGAGGATTTGGGATTGAGGATTGGAGGATTGATGATTTGGGGATTGAGGATTTGGGATTTGGATTGAGGATTGATGATTTGGCGATTGAGGATTTGGGATTTGGATTGAGGATTGAGGATTGATGATTTGGGATTGAGGATTTGGGATTTGGGATTGAGGATTTGCAATTTGGGAATGAGGATTTTGGGATTTGGAGATGTCCCATCCCTGCAAGGGTTCAAGGCCAAGTTTAAACAGGACTTGTATAACAGCTGGTCTATGGAAGGTGGCCCTGCCCTGACCAAGATGGTTCCTGAGGTTCTTCAAAGCTGTTCTGATCCATGATTTGGGGTTGAGAGTGATCTCTGTCCATGGCCAGCTCCTCCTCACTCCCCACAGAGACAAAACTCCTCCATCCCAGCAGGAAACACTCCTGGGACTCACTGCAATAAATTCCCTTTCAGCAGGGAGCAGAGCAATTGGAATTTCAGCTGTTTTTCAGGGCAGCCAGAACCATTCTGTGAAGGGTTGACCCAACAATTGGAGATTTATTTTTCCCAATCCCAATGATTTGTGTTGGGCTACTGTAGCTCTTCCTTGGCAGCAAACAGCTCATCCATGTGTTCCCACAGGGGCACAGGGATGGATTTGGGCTGCTGGGCTGGCAAGTGAGGGAATTCCCTCTGCTCCACATTCCCACCTTGGCTCTACATGGAAAATCCTGCCAAGGGCTGCACARCTCCTGCATCTCCCCAAGTCTGGATGAGCCCTCAGTCTGAGCTCTATTAAATCCCTGTGCTGGCASCTCCTGGCTGCCACGTCCAGGCTAAATTTCCAGGTGGGACTTTGTTTAGTCCCATTTCTCTGAAATTTAATAAATCCTTTCATATTTTCCCCCACTCTGAGYGTATTTGTCACTTTAACTTACAGCTCTTGATGATGTCTCTGAGACATCAAACAGGTCAAATCCCTTTGGTCTGGCACTGCACAGGATTTTTTTTCTCCAGGTTCAATCCTGTAACTCTTTCCTGAATCCTCAGATTTTCTTCACATCTCCAAGACTGGCTGGACAAAACGATGCCCCAGCGAGGCAATTCATTAGGAATGTTCTCTATTATGGAAGTAAAACCCCCAGTGATCATTTCCCCATATTTATACTTTATTTTCCCATTCCTTGGGCTGCTCAAACAGCAAATAAATGGTGCCATACCCATTTATCAGGCTTATAACAAGCTCTAATGACCCTACAATAAAAACAGAAGGAGAACTGGTGAGACAGAGATTAAGAAAAATAAGATAAACRTACGTGGGCGAATATTTTTAAAGCATGTCCCTAATTTCAGAGCATCAAGACATGATCACAGCTAAAAATATGGCCATCCATCAAAATGCTGTCACAAGGAGAGTCTGGGACTCATTTAGACAATGAAGAGCTGAAGGAAAAGCCGAGTTTCTTAYGCTGTTAATACAGAACTGAGCAATCCAAGAGGAGGATATTCCATTAATGGCATAAATGGATCATAATAAAAGGCCACTCTGACATGTCARTACTCTCACTCTGTGCTAAGAGAGCAATCCCAGATGGAAAAGAGCTTTCCATGGGGTTTGGCCAGGCCTGGCAGTGCCCAGATCTGGGGATTTCAGGGGTGGGGGGTTCAGCTCCTATTGRCAGTGATGMCAGAGATGGGGACTCRGTGTGATGGTCAAAGAATCTGAATTTATTGTGAAGTATAACTGCTTATATAGCATTTTAGGAGGACTAGTAATGTTTTACTACRATGATTAAGCTAATAATCACATAAACTAACTTGTACATTTTAAACATCTCTTGCTTACGGAAGTCTGCTGTAATTTTCTTTTTCTGGTAAACCCCTCTGATTGAATCTTCTTGCAATCCTGCTTTAATGCTCAAARTTCTGCTTGCTATTGCCAAGGCATCCTGTTATCMAATCTCTGATGCTGGCCAGGTCCAAAGACATCATCTGTCTTGTGTCCCAGCATCTCAGCAAGCTCCCACCTCTCCCTCTGTTTCAAACTGAGCTCTGCCCCAGTTCAGCTTCCAGGTCAAAATTGGCTTTTCCTTGCCTGCTTCCAATGGTTTTGGGGGATGAAGCCTGGGGAGGAGCAGGGCATGGAGCAGGATTGCCACCATCCCATCCAGGTGTTGGGGACATCCYTGGCAGCCACTTCCCAGCATCATTTCCCTGAACCCAGCTCATCACCCACTCCTGYCACTCGACTAATTGGCTATCTGAGCACCAAGGATTAATTAGTGGCACTTCACCTCCTCAGAGAGCCCTTGGGAAGCCCCACGAGTTTGCCTGGTGAATTCTGGATGGAGGTCTCCGGGTGGCTGCTTGTTCTCTGCCCCCGAGGTGGAGCTGGGTGGTCCAGGGAACGGCCCCAGGTTCTGAAGAACGAGACTGGACTCTCTGGTGTTCGGTCTTCAGGTTGTTTATTTATCTTATCTACAAAATTTTCTCCCTGCCAGAACAGAGGTCTGTCCAGCAAGGCAGCCACAACGCTCTCCGCCCTCCCATGAGGCCGCGTCGTCTTTTGTACTACAATTACGTATAACATATTTACCTTTACTTTCAATACCCATCACCCATGTTAGACAGTGCACCTCTATCCCAACCAATCCCCAGGTGCCAACATCACAGCAGAAGATGGAGAACAAGAAGAAGAAAGAAGAAGGACGAGACACGCCCTGTTCCCTCCATCTTGTCCCCATTACCCTAATACTAAAAATCTTAAAATCTACATTTTCACCCTGTGTACACCTTATAAAAACACCCTTTAAAACCCGTGTGATCTTCCAGCCTTCATACCAAACTGGCAATTCACTTGCAGGATCAAAGTCCAACCACCAAGTGTTCCGGGCATCATGCCAAGATCTCCGAGCCCCCCGAGAGGGTCTCGGCTCCCAATGTGGTCTCGGGATACTCCTCACATCCGGAGTGATGTGCAGAGCTCCCACATGGAGGAATTCCCTGATGCACACTTTGGGAGCTGCTGCCTTTGGGGTGCCTTTGCACTGACCCCACAACTGCAGCGCCCCACGAAGCCCTGACCCCACAAACCACACCCAGAGCTCCAGATCCCAGCCCTGCATCCCAACCCCACTCCAGGAAGTGGGAATCAGCCAGGGAAGGAGGAACTGGGCTCTTCCCTGAGGTTCCAGAGGCTCCCTGTTATCACTGCCCACCCCACAAACAGTTTGTGTGGTTTGGAGAACTCCAGCCAGAGCTGGGACTTCCAGGGAGAGGAGGAGATGCTTTATGAGCTGGGCTTTTTGTTCAGTTTTGGGCAAAATCCAGTATTTTCAAGAGGTGAGAATATTTTATTTTATTTCATTTTATTTCATTTTATTTTATTTTATTTTATTTTATTTCATTTTATTTTATTTTATTTTATTTTATTTTTATTTTTATTTTTATTTTTTTATTATTGTTGTGGGTTTGGGTGGGGTTTTTTGTTTGTTTGTTTGGGGTTTTATTATTTTTGTTTTGGTTTGGTTTGGTTTGGTTTTTTGTTTGTTTTGTTTTGTTTTTGTTTTTTGTTTTTTGGGGGGTTTTTTTGATGAATGGGAGGTTTGAAAGTTTGGGCAATAGGAGCCAAGGGAGAATGACAAGTTGTGGCATGGAGCTGATCCTGCTGCTCCAAGTTTTTGGCTCAYTCCATGAATCCAACCCTAAAGTGCATCTTGAGGCTCCTCTGAAGAGAAAAGCACCAATTTGCTTCGAGCTGAATGGGACTGAAGGGCTTTTCCCTCTTCTTTTAATTAAAARGGATTCCCATTTAATGTAAAATAAAGCCAAMTAGAGAAACTCTCCCGTGGAGAGCAAGAAAAAATAAAGGAATATGTTACAAAAGCTGGGACCAGATAGGAAATGTTCATTTGGGGGAACATTTTGATGAAGAGAATGGGACTGTTCTTGTTTCCAGCCAGACTGAGCAGACAGAGGGAAAAGTAAAGAGGAGGAACAAAAGGTTCCAGTGAATTTTCTGGGATGAGAAGCATCCTGGCAGACCAGGAGAGGAGGTTGGGAGCCAGGAGGGTGCTGATGCCCTCTCCTAAAAGCCCCATGACCTCCAGGGCTGGCCAGGGTTTGGCTGTGGCTCTGTCACCCACACCAATCCCACCCTGCCCAGGCTGTGGGGACACCTTGGGTGCCATCACTGCCATTCCCAGGTTGGAAATGCTCCAAAGCAGGCTGGAATTTGGAGGATGGAATTTGGGATTTGCTCAGGTGTCACTRTAGGACACAAAAGAACACACACACAACACCGTTCTCAAGGTGAAAGAAAAAAGGGAAGTTTTATTTCTGACTCCAATATTTATAGTTTTACAAAAGTGACAGCGGATTGGAGGGTGACAGTGACACCTCTCCAATGACACTGGNCAGAAGGCTTAGAAAATCTTAAAAAACCAGGGTGACACTCAGGGGCTCTGCCATCCGTGAAGGAGCGAGCAGGGATCTCCTCCAACAAAACCCAGAGCTCATCCAGCCTCCCAACCTTTGTCCTCTTGGAGAGGTCACCCCTCAGCTGATGTCACAGCCCCTGTGGGTGCCAGCAGGGCTCACACTGTGGGGTCATGGCTTTCCTCTCCCAGATAGCCCCTGGGAATCTCCTTGTGATGGTTCTATCCCAGTTTCTTCTTCATTTCCATCAATCCCAGGTGCTGTCCCCGCACACAGATCTGCTCCTGCTGCCATGGCTGGGGGACTTCTGTGGCTGGCAGGGTGACAGCACAGGGGTGACAGGAACATCCTGCTGGAAACTGTTTAACAAGCTGGGCTTGGGGACTGTGGAAGACCATGAGGGGGTTTTCTCACTGTGTTTTCAACCCCCAAACCCAGCCCAGCCCTGCCCCAGCACTGAGCACAGGCTCCTTCCCTGAGCTCACAGCACTGCCCTTCTCCTKTTCCCCAGGAAAAGCTGCCTGGAGCATTTCTGTGCCCCAGAATTTCCCTATCCTCCTTGCCAGTGAGTTTTTGTTCTTGATACCAAATTTGCCCCAAAAGGCGAAATAATAACTGCTCAGAGACTAAGTTTTAAGTCTAAGTTTTAAGCAGGAGGTATTTATTAGGCAACGCGTTGGAGAATCCTCCAGGCCACCCTGGACAAAAGGATTCTGGTGATCAGCAACAAATGCAGGTCTTTTATACAGTTTTGAACAAAGATTACATCATATTACATGCATATTCATATTACTACATGCATATTCATATATGGGTGGAGTGTAGGTGGAGTCTCTTATTTTGAGGAGTCATCTTGGTGGAGTTCCTGTGCCTTCCTCCTGGCAAGGGTCTCCTTGTGAGTCTTCCTCGGGCTAAACTTTCGAACTTTTCCTAATTTGGGTAGTTTTCCTGGTGTTTTGGCATGGTCTCCAAGGCTTGGCAGAAACTACTGGGTCAAGCTGACCACTGTTGGCTCTCAGTTCTGCTTAGGCCATTACTTTCCTGTTTTTACCTAAATATTCTGGTCCCAGAGTTTCCTGTGTCAGTGTGTTTTGTTCTCCTAAAAGAATTCATTGCCCTATATGGTTCCCTAATACCAAGCTCTTTGAGTGTCCTGCATTTTTATATTTTAACCCTTTAATGAGTGGCTTCATTCTCCTGGAGAAAAGATCAGCTCAGAGGGACCSTGCCAGTTCAGGTGACACCAGGGACCAGCCTCTGTGTCTGGGTGAAGCCAGCCCTTCCTGAGCCACCTCCCAGCAGGGATGTCACCCTGCCCCGGCAATGGTGGCTTCCAGAAGTGATTAGGCAAATTATCTCAGCCCAAGGGAAGGCCAGAGTGAGGAGRTGAACTCCTGAGCCAGGATTTTCTTCCTGCTGAAACCAGAGGAGCCTCCCTGTCCTTGGGATCACTCTCCTGGCTGCTGTCGTGGGAAGGACAATGGATTGGAGTGACCCAAGACAGCCCTTTGCTCACCTCCCCTGCCTGTCCAGAGACTCCCTGCACTTCCCACAAACCAGAAAAATACCTGGATCCAGATTTACACCTCCTCACCCAGCCCTTCCCAGATTTCCCTCTGCGTTTCCCAAATGGAAACACAAATGATCCCCGTTTCCATTTTTTTCCCCAGATTTCCCTCTGCGTTTCCGAAATGGGAACACAAATGGCACATTAATCCAGCCCAGAGAGTTTGTGGACCAAATCTGGATGGAAAGAGTCCTTAAAAGCACAGAGCTAAAGARAAAAGGACATGGAATGCAGTCCAGGAGGTGTCAGGCTCGTCTGTGGATGGAGGAAATGCCAGACACTTCTCTCCACACTCCAGTGAGGAGTCGGCTCCAGTGCCTGGTGGGAAACCCTTAATGAGGACAGGGATTAATGGCAGAGAGGGAARTGCACGAGGAACTCACTAAAGAGGAGCTGACAGCTTGGAGAGCTGCCCACAGAGGTGTCTGGCTTGCAGGAGATCCATCCCAAGGACAGCCGAGTAATTTGGGACCTGACCCCAGCTCCAGTGGTGGAAAAGCAGGAGTGACAGCACAGCCAGGCACATCCCAGGGGAGAAAGGAGGGAAAATCAGTTGAATTCCCAGTGGGATTTATCTGCAGTGCTCCTGGGCTTCTCCTGAGGGCAAATCCAARCAGGGAAGGGGCAGGAGAGGTCAGTGCTGCTGCTGTGGAGAGCAGAGCACCTGCTTGATGAGCCAATGGATTCCTTGGGAAAAGGAGGTAAGGAATATGTCAGGGAAGGAGAAGAGCTCCTGAGGTTAMAGGACTGTCTGTGCAGGGGAAAACTCGGCACAAATTAGCCATTAATRCAGTTAAACTTCAAATTAGGAGCTGTGGAGGACRTTTAGGAATTAAGGAGGAAACAACCTACGCAGTTTTAAGCCAGAGTCTGGTACTTTAATGTAGGAAATGAAAGGGTTGTCTCCAACAGCAGGGATCTGGATTGATCCATGGGATTGTTTCCAAGAGCTGGATGGAGCTGGGCCCCTGAGGGAGGCTCAGGTGGCATGGAGCTGCTCTGCAGCTCAGGTTGGTGCATGGAGCTCCAGTGGCAGCTCTCTGGTCACTTGTCCTGGTCCCCAGCATGGCCTCTCCCCATGGGGTGCATTGCCATGATCACCTCTCAGCCATGGAGAGGGAAACACATCCCAGACCCCCCACAACCTGCCAGGATCAGGGATCTGAATAAAACACCTCCCTGTAACTTCCATTTTCCATTTTCTGAGGGGTTTTCTTGTGGCTGAGCCCAAACTCTGAGAGCTGTCACCAACTTCCCTCTGGGATGCTCCCAAACTCTGCCAGGGCAGTGGGAAACATGGAGCAGATCAAGGCTGAGGCACACCACAAAGGGAAGGAAACAAAGCAAGGAGAGGGAGAAACTCCTGTCTCCAACCACAAACTCCTCCTCCTCTGTTTGCCTGGGTTTCTACTCCTGCTGAGGAATTCCTCCTCCCCATGCTCTGCCTGCTCAGGGAAAACAAACCTCCATATCCCACTGGCTTCTCGGCGCTGTGCAAAACATAAACAAGGAAAGCTTTTGATGTCGGGGAAGTTGGGAGCTCAGCAGCCCTGTTTGCACAGCTTTGAAGGTGAGGATTTGCTCAGGKGGGTGGGCAGAGGATGCCCCTGGTAGGAGAGAGGAGCTGAGCTCAGTGTGCAAGCAGGAGCCTGATGGGGTGGGAGAAATGAGGGGAAAGAGGACCCAGAGTTGGATTTTGTCCCCATTGACATGCAGAGCTGGGGGAGGCAGCAGGGAATTCCTGCTGGAAAGGGCAGCAGGGGTTTTACAAGGAAAAAGGGATTTTTCTGGGTGTGGGGATGTGACGGTTGTCACAAGGTTTCAGGCGTGAAGGAAAGAGACGAGATGGCTTGATTTGATTATTGTTATGATATATTATATATACATTAATAACTATACTAAAAGATAAAGAAAAGGAAGTTTCTCAAGAACCGCTGGCTAAGTAATCTAGCAAATAGAAAGTAAATGATAACAAACGCAGCTTGCTTGGCCTCTGTCCGAAGAGTCTCAGCTGACTGTGATGGCCATTACTCTAGCCAAAACATCTCAACTGCGGCCAGTCCAGAAATGCACCTTGTTGCATTCCACAGCAGCAGATAATCTATGTTTACCTTTTGTTCCTGGGGCTCTCAGCTTCCCAGGAGGGAAAATCCTAAGAAAGAGATTTTTAGTGAAAAGGATGTCTGTGACTATTGAGGACGGTGCCTTCTGCCAGTTTTGCTCCAGCCAGGAGGGATTGTGATCACTCAAAACTCCTCTCCAGACCCTCCTGGTGAGGATGGACAGGRGCTGGAGCAAGGTTCCTGCACACATGGGATTGGGAAGGAATGGTGAGCTCACACTGGGATGCCCCTGGAGACCCCTGAGGAAAGGGTGAGGGAGAGGAAACAGAAGGGAAGGACAGGAGCACTCCCAGCTCCCAATGTCCCACTTAGCTTTTGGTTCCCTCTCTCACACCATGGCCAGGAATGACCATCAGTTTCCATCCTGCTGGGAGTGCTGCSTCTCCTCAGGGCTCAGAGGCTGTGGGAGTTCCCACCAGGATCTCCCCACCCTGACCCATGGGCAGTAACAGGTCTGTGAGTGTGGGAGCTGCTTATGAGGAGAGTTTGGGAGAGTTTAGCACATCCTAAACCACTGTGGTACCCCAAGGAGCTGTGAGCCAGTGCTGAGCTCAGGAATGCTGGTTCTGCCATCCTGGGACAAAAAAGAAACAAAAAAAAGAAAAACCAACCCTCCCACCCAAGCTCTTTAGGGCTCAATCCAACCAGTGGGATAAAAACAGAAGCACAGGGAGAATGGCTCAGCCAAGCTGGACCTTCCCAGAAAAGCTGAGCTCCCAGGACTCAGCAAAGTTCTGGGAGAGCTGGTGCAGCTGAGGAGAGGGCAGGCTGAGGGGCTGCACTTGTCACCTCCTGTCCCAAAAACTCCACATCTGAAGGATGAGGTAAGGCCTGGATTTTATCAGATTCTGCTGCAGAGGGTGCAGTGCTGAGTTTGCTGTTGGGTCAGTCTGTGGGACACTGGTGACCCTCATGGTGGTGATGATGGTCACTTTGGAGCACTTGATAGCACAAATCCTTGCTCCAGCTGCATAGTTAGGAGTGGTTTTATCCCCTCATTTTTCGTGGTTACAGAAGCTCCAGCAGCTGCAGGGGGATGGGAGGCAGCATCTTGAGAGAAACAAAAAAAAAAAAACAAAAAAAAACCCCAAAAAAAAAAAAAAAACAAAACCCCCAAAAAAAACAAAAGAAAAAAAAAAAAACCAAAGAAAGAAAAAAAAAAAAAAAAGGCAAACCCTCCCAGCTCTTTTAGGGCTTCAATCCAAACGCATTGGGATAAAAACAGAAGCACAAGGAGAATTGGCTCAGCCCAAGCTGGACCTTCCAGAAAAGCTGACTCCAGAACATCCAGCAAAGCTTCTGAGAGAGAGCTGGTGCAGCCTGAGGAGAGGGGAGGCTGAGGGCTGCACTTGTCACCTCCTGTCCCAAAAAAACCCCCACATCTGAAAGGATGAGGTGGATTTATCAAGATCTTGTGCAAGAGGTCCAGTGCTGAGTTTGCTGTTGGGTCAGTCTGTGGGACACTGGTGACCTCATGGTGGTGATGATGGTCACCTTTGGAGCCACTTGATAGCACCAAATCCTTGCTCCAGCTCCAGAGTTAGGAGTGGTCTATCTCTCATTTTTCATGGTTACAGAGCTCCGCAGCTGCAGGGGATGGGAGGCAGATCTTGGAGAGAACAAACAACAAAAAAAAACCAAAAAAACCAACACAACAACAAAAAACCCAAAAACAAAAACAAAAAAAAAAAAAAAACCCAAAAAAGAAAAGAAAAAAAAAAAACAAAAAGAAGAAAAAAAAAAGGCAAAACCTCCCAGCTCTTTAGGGCTCAATCCACCCATTGGGATAAAAACAGAAGCACAGGGAATTGTCAGCCCGAGCTGGACCTTCCCAGAAAAGCTGAGCTCCCAGGACATCCAGCAAAGCTTCTGGAGAGAGCTGGTGCAGCCTGAGGAGAGGGGAGGCTGAGGGGCTGCCCTGCCTCAGGCTCTCTGAGGGACACATCCATGGCTATAAAGCAACAGATCAAAAACAGGAGCAGCCAGGCACAGCTCCCCAGCCCGGGATTAGATTTGGTTGAAATCCCAACTCTTAGGGAAAGCTTTGAACTTCAAACGAAGTGGGGCAGCTTCAAAGGAGGCTGTGGGGACCCACCTGTGGCCAGCAGCTGTGGGACCTCCTCAGATGCCCTCAAGTCTGTGTTGGCCTCCACTCCGAAGGTTTCTCTGTGCTTACATCTCTCTTTCCCAGAGCAGAGTGATGACAGAGGTGGAATGGGATCTGCTCCCACCAGGAGATGAATCCCCACCTCCCTTCAACTCTCACTTGGATGCAGCTCAATTTCTGGTTTGGATTGAGAACTAAACCAAGCAAACCCAGCTCAGTGCTGGCTAGCTCCAGCCCTGGGCTGGCTCTCTCTGCAGTTTCCATGCTGGAGGATGTGCAGGGGTGTCAACTCCTGAGTCACACCTTCAGGAGCTGGAAAAGAGGATGGAGAGGGAATGCTGTGGTCAGACATGGAATGGAGGTGGATGGCAGCTGCTGGACCTGCAGCTCTCTGCTCTGCTCCTCCTGGCTGCTCACCAGGGAAAATGGCCTTGGAGTCTTGTGACAGTGTTCCACGGGGTCTGAGGATGAGGGAAGAGATGAGTATCTGACTCCATGTTTCAGAAGGCTTGATTGATTATTTTATTATATATATTATCATTAAAACTATACTAAAAGAATAGAAGAAAGGATTTCATCAGAAGGCTGGCTAAGATAGCAAAAGAAAGAATGATAACAAAGGCTTGTGGCTTGGCTCTCTGTCGAGCCAGCTGACTGTGATTGGCCATTAATTAGAAAACATCCAACATGGCAATCACAGATGCACCTGTTGCATTCCAAGCAGCAGATAATCAATGTTTACATTTTGTTCCTGAGGCCTCTCAGCTTCTCAGGAGGGAAAATCCTAAGGAAAGGATTTTTCATAAAAGATAGTCTGTGACAGAGTCTGCTCTAACACATCTGGGCTTTGCCCGGATGGCAGAACCAGCATTCCTGAGCTCAGCACTGGCTCACAGCTCCTTGGGGTACCACGGTGGTTTAGGATGTACTAAACTCTCCAAACTCTCCTCATAAGCAGCTCCCACCCTCACAGACCTGTTACTCGCCATGGGTCAGGGTGGGAGATCCTGGTGGAACTCCCACCGCTCTGAGCCCTGAGGAGAGGCAGCACTCCCAGCAGGATGGAAACTGATGGTCCATTCCTGGCCATGGTGTGAGAGAGGGAACCAAAAGCTAAGTGGGACATTGGGAGCTGGGAGTGCTCCTGTCTTCCCTTCTGTTTCCTCTCCCTCACCCTTTCCTCAGGGTCTCCAGGGGCATCCCAGTGTGAGCTCACCATTCCTTCCCAATCCCATGTGTGCAGGAACCTTGCTCCAGCTCCTGTCCATCCTCACCAGGAGGGTCTGGAGAGGCAGTTTGAGTGATCACACTCCCTCCTGGGCTGGACAAACTGGCAGAGGCACCTCCCACATGAAAATCCTTTTCTAAAACCCTGCTGCCCTTTAGCGAGGGGATTCCTGCTGCCTCCCCCAGCTCTGGCATGTCAATGGGGACAAAATCCAACTCTGGTCCTCTTTCGCCTCATTCTCCCACCCCATCAGGTGCTCCTGCTTGCACACTGAAGCTCAGCTCCCTCTCCTACAGGGGCATAGTCCTCTGCCACCCCCCTGAGCAAAATCTCACCCTTCAAGAGCTGTGCAAACAGGGCTCTGAAGCTCCCACACTTCCCCGACATCCAAAAGCTTTCCTTTGTTTTATGTTTTGCACAGCGCGAGAAGCCAGTGGGATATGGAGGTTTGTTTTTCCTGAGCAGGCAGAGCATGGGAGGAGGAATTCCTCAGCAGGAGTAGAAACCCAGGCAAACAGAGGAGGAGGAGTTTGTGGTTGGAGACAGGAGTTTCTCCTCTCTTGCTTTGTTTCTTCCCTTTGTGGTGTGCCTCAGCCTTGATCTGCTCCATGTTTCCCACTGCCCTGGCAGAGTTTGGGAGCATCCCAGAGGGAAGTTGGTGACAGCTCTCAGAGTTTGGGCTCAGCACAAGAAAACCCCTCAGAAAATGGAAAATGGAAGTTACAGGGAGGTGTTTCATTCAGATCCCTGATCCTGGCAGGTTGTGGGGTCTGGATGTGTTTCCTCTCCATGGCTGAGAGGTGATCATGGCAATGCACCCATGGGGAGAGGCCATGCTGGGGACCAGGACAAGTGACCAGAGAGCTGCCACTGGAGCTCATTGACCAACCTGAGCTGCAGAGCACTGCTCATGCCACCTGAGCCTCCCTCAGGGGCCCAGCTCCATCCAGCTCTTGGAAACAATCCATGGATCAATCCAGATCCCTGCTGTTGGAGACAACCCTTTCATTTCCTACATTAAAGTACAGAACTCTGGCTTAAAACTGCGTAGGTTGTTTCCTCCTTAATTCCTAAATGTCCTCCACAGCTCTAATTTGAAGTTTAACTGTATTAATGGCTAATTTGTGCCGAGTTTTCCCCTGCACAGACAGTCCTGTAACCTCAGGAGCTCTTCTCCTTCCCTGACATATTCCTTACCTCCTTTTCCCAAGGAATCCATTGGCTCATCAAGCAGGTGCTCTGCTCTCCACAGCAGCAGCACTGACCTCTCCTGCCCCTTCCCTGTTGGATTTGCCCTCAGGAGAAGCCCAGGAGCACTGCAGATAAATCCCACTGGGAATTCAACTGATTTTCCCTCCCTTTCTCCCCTGGGATGTGCTTGGCTGTGCTGTCACTCCTGCTTTTCCACCACTGGAGCTGGGGTCAGGTCCCAATTACTCGGGCTGTCCTTGGGATGGATCTCCTGCAAGCCAGACACCTCTGTGGGCAGCTCTCCAAGCTGTCAGCTCCTCTTTAGTGAGTTCCTCGTGCACTTTCCCTCTCTGCCATTAATCCCTGTCCTCATTAAGGGTTTCCCACCAGGCACTGGAGCCGACTCCTCACTGGAGTGTGGAGAGAAGTTCTGGCATTTCCTCCATCCACAGACGAGCCTGAACCTCCTGGACTGCATTCCATGTCCTTTTTCTCTTTAGCTCTGTGCTTTAAGGACTCTTTCCATCCAGATTTGGTCCATAAACTCTCAGGGCTGGATTAATGTGCCATTTGTGTTCCCATTTCGGAAACGCAGAGGGAAATCTGGGAAAAAAATGGAAACGGGGATCATTTGTGTTTCCATTTGGGGAACGCAGAGGGAAATCTGGGAAGGGCTGGGTGAGGAGGTGTAAATCTGGATCCAGGTATTTTTCTGGTTTGTGGGAAGTGCGGGAGTCTCTGGACAGGGCAGGGGAGGTGGCAAAGGGCTGTGTTGGGTCACTCCAATCCATTGTCCTTCCCACGACAGCAGCCAGGAGAGTGATCCCAAGGACAGGGAGGCCTCCTCTGGTTTCAGCAGCAAGAAAATCCTGGCTCAGGAGTTCACCTCCTCACTCTGGCCTTCCCTTGGGCTGAGATAATTTGCCTAATCACTTCTGGAAGCCACCATTGCCGGGGCAGGGTGACATCCCTGCTGGGAGGTGGTCAGGAAGGGCTGGCTTCACCAGACACAGAGGCTGGTCCCTGGTCACCTGAACTGGCAGGGTCCCTCTGAGCTGATCTTTTCTCCAGGAGAATGAAGCCACTCATTAAAGGGTTAAAATATAAAAATGCAGGACACTCAAAGAGCTTGGTATTAGGGACCATATAGGGCAATGAATTCTTTAGGAGAACAAAAAACACACTGACACAGGAAACTCTGGGACCAGAATATTTAGGTAAAAACAGGAAAGTAATGGCCTAAGCAGAACTGAGAGCCAACAGTGGTCAGCTTGACCCAGTAGTTTCTGCCAAGCCTTGGAGACCATGCCAAAGTACACCAGGAAACTACCCAAATTAGGAAAGTTCTAAAGTTTAGCCCGAGGAAGACTCACAAGGAGACCCTTGCCAGGAGGAAGGCACAGGAACTCCCACAAGATGACTCCTCAAAATAAGAGACTCCACCTACACTCCACCCATATATGAATATGCATGTAGTAATATGAATATGCATGTAATATGATGTAATCTTTGTTCAAAACTGTATAAAAGACCTGCATTTGTTGCTAATCACAGAATCCTTTTGTCCAGGGTGGCCTGGAGGATTCTCCAACGCGTTGCCTAATAAATACCTCCTGCTTAAAACTTAGACTTAAAACTTAGTCTTAAAACTTAGTCTCTGAGCAGTTATTATTCGCCTTTTGGGGCAAATTTGGTATCAAGAACAAAAACTCACTGGCAAGGAGGATAGGGGGAAATTCTGGGGCACAGAAATGCTCCAGGCAGCTTTTCCTGGGGACAAGGAGAAGGGCAGTGCTGTGAGCTCTGGGAAGGAGCCTGTGCTCAGTGCTGGGGCAGGGCTGGGCTGGGTTTGGGGGTTGAAACACAGTGAAGAAAACCCCTCATGGTCTTCCACAGTCCCAAGCCAGCTTGTTAAACAGTTTCCAGCAGGATGTTCCTGTCACCCTGTGCTGTCACCCTGCTCAGCCACAGAAGTCCCCCAGCCATGGAGCAGGAGCAGATCTGTGTGCGGGGACAGCACCTGGGCTTGATGGAAATGAAGAAAGAAACTGGGATAGAACCATCACACAGGAGATTCCCAGGACTTGTGGAGAGGAAAGCCACGACCCCCACAGTGTGAGCCCTGCTGGCACCCACAGGGGCTGTGACATCAGCTGAGGGGTGACTTCTCCAAGAGGACAAAGCTTGGGAGGCTGGATGACGTTCTGGGTTTTGTTGGAGGAGATCCCTGCTCGCTCCTTCACGGATGGCAGAGCCCCTGAGTGTCACCCTGGTTTTTTAAGATTTTCTAAGCCTTCTGGTGTTGACATTCTTGTAGTGAGCTTTCTCACACACTTTCTGTAAATAACACATTGTTTTGGCATTCCTTTATGGAGGAGGAGAGAGTTGATGGACTGTTTGATTTGACCAGTGTCATTGGAGAGGTGTCACTGTCACCCTCCAATCCGCTGTCACTTTTGTAAAACTATAAATACTTGGAGTCAGAAATAAAACTTCCCTTTTTTCTTTTCAACCTTGAGAAACGGTGTTGTGTGTGTGTTCTTTTGTGTCCTATAGTGACACCTGAGCAAATCCAAATTCCATCCTCACAATTCCAGCCTGCTTTGGAGCATTTCCAACCTGGGAATGGCAGTGATGGCACCCAGGTGTCCCCACAGCCTGGGCAGGGTGGGATTGGTGCGGGGATGACAGAGCCACAGCCAAACCCTGGCCAGAGCCTGGAGGTCATGGGGCTTTTAGGAGAGGGCATCAGCATCCTCCTGGCTCCCAACCTCCTCTCCTGGTCTGCCGGAGCTTCTCATCCAGAAAATTCACTGGAACCTTTTTTTTCTCCTCTTTACTTTTCTCTGTTGCTCAGTCTGGCTGGAAACAAGAACAGTCCATTCTCTTCATCAAAATGTTCCCGCCAAATGAACATTTCCTATCTGGTCCAGCTTTTTGTAACATATTCCTTTATTTTTTCTTGCTCTCCACGGGAGAGTTTCTCTATTTGGCTTTATTTTACATTAAATGGGAATCCTTTTTAATTAAAAGAAGAGGGAAAAGCCCTTAGTCCCATTCAGCTCGAAGCAAATGGTGCTTTTCTCTTCAGAGGAGCCTCAAGATGCACTTTAGGGTTGGATTCATGGAGTGAGCCAAAACTTGGAGCAGCAGGATCAGCTCCATGCCACAAACTTGTCATTCTCCCTTGGCTCTATTGCCCAAACTTTCAACCTCCCATTCAATCAAAAAACCCAAAAACAAAAAACAAACAAAACAAAACAACCAAAAAACCAAACCAAACCAAACAAAACAAAATAAAAAACCAAACAAAAACCCACACCAAAACCCACAAACAATAATAAAAAAATAAAAATAAAAATAAAAATAAAATAAATAAAAAAATAAAATGAAATAAAATAAATAAAATAAAATAAAATGAATAAAATGAAAATAAATAAAATATTCTCACCTCTTGAAAATACTGGATTTTGCCCAAAACTGACACAAAGCCCAGCTCATAAAGCATCTCTCCTCTCCCTGGAAGTCCCAGCTCTGGCTGTAGTTCTCCAAACAACAAAAACTGTTTGTGGGTGGGCAGGGATAACAGGGAGCCTCTGAAGCCTCAGGGAAGAGCCAGTTCCTCTTCCCTGGCTGATTCCCACTGCTTGCAGTGGGGTTGGGATGCAGGGCTGGGATCATTGGAGCTCTGGGTGTGGTTTGTGGGGTCAGGGCTTCGTGGGGCGCTGCATTGTGGGGTCAGTGGCAAAGGCACCCCCAAAGGCAGCAGCTCCCAAAGTGTTGCATCAGGGAATTCCTCCATGTGGGAGATTCTGCACATACTCCGGATGTGAGGAGTATCCCGAGACACATTGGGAAGCCGAGACCCTCTCGGGGGCTTCGGAGATCTTGGCATGATGCCCGGAAACACTTGGTGGTTGGACTTTGATCCTGCAAGTGAATTGCCAAGTTTGGTATGAAGGCTGGAAGATCAACACGGGTTTTAAAGGGTGTTTTTATAAGGTGTACACAGGGTGAAAATGTAGATTTTAAGATTTTTAGTATTAGGGTAATGGGGACAAGATGGAGGGAACAGGGCGTGTCTCGTCCTTCTTCTTTCTTCTTCTTGTTCTCCATCTTCTGCTGTGATGTTGGCACCTGGGGATTGGTTGGGATAGAGGTGCACTGTCTACAATGGGTGATGGGTATTGGAAAGTAAAGGTAAATATGTTATACGTAATTTGTAGTACAAAAGACGACGCGGCCTCATGGGAGGGCTGGAGAGCGTTGTGGTGCTTTGCTGGACAGACCTCTGTCTGGCAGGGAGAAAATTTTGTAGATAAGATAAAATAAACAACGTGAAGACCGAACACCAGAGAGTCCAGTCTTCGTTCTTCAGAACCTGGGGCCGTTCCCTGGACACCCAGCTCACCTCGGGGGCAGAGAAAAGCAGCCACCCGCGAGACCTCCTCCAGAATTCACCAGGCAAACTCGTGGGGCTTCCCAAGGGCTCTCTGAGGAGGTGAAGATGCCACTAATTAATCTTGTGCTCAGATAGCCAATTAGTCGAGTGACAGGAGTGGGTGATGAGCTGGGTTCAGGGAAATGATGCTGGGAATGGGCTGCCAGGGATGTCCCCAACACCTGGATGGGATGGTGGCAATCCTGCTCCATGCCCTGCTCCTCCCAGGCTTGCATCCCCCAAAACCATTGGAAGCAGGCAAGGAAAAGCCAATTTTGACCTGGAAGCTGAAGCTGGGGCAGAGCTCAGTTTGAAACAGAGGAGAGGTGGGAGCTTGCTGAGATGCTGGGACACAAGACAGATGATGTCTTTGGACTGGCAGCATCAGAGATTTGATAACAGGATGCCTTGGCAATAGCAAGCAGAACTTTGAGGCATTAAAGCAGGATTGCAAGAAGATTCAATCAGAGGGGTTTACCAGAAAAAGAAAATTACAGGCAGACTTCCGTAGCAAGAGATGTTTAAAATGTACAAGTTAGTTTATGTGATTATTAGCTTAATCATTTGTAGTAAAACATTACTAGTCCTCCTAAAATGCTATATAAGCAGTTATACTTCACAATAAATTCAGATTCTTTGACCATCGCACACCGAGTCCCCATCTTCTGGCATCACCTGCCAATAGGACTGAACCCACCCCTGAAATCCCCAGATCTGGGCACTGCCAGGCCTGGCCAAACCCATGGAAAGCTCTTTTCATCTGGGATTGCTCTCTTAGCACAGAGTGAGAGTATTTGACATGTCAGAGTGGCCTTTTTTATATGATCCATTTAGCGCATTAATGGAATATCCTCCTCTTGGAATTGCTCAGTTCTGTATTAACAGCATAAGAAACTCGGCTTTTCCTTCAGCTCTTCATTGTCTAAATGAGTCCCAGACTCTCCTTGTGACAGCATTTTGATGGATGGCCATATTTTTAGCTGTGATCATGTCCTTGAGCTGA